>CM023488.1:61677479-61825319 GCA_013339685.2 Hyalomma asiaticum
CTGTCTGTTACTATTTTCCTGAAATTTTCTCCTCAATTGATGTTACAACTCGTAAAAACCATGTATTTTTGAATAAAGAAGGAAATATGGTGTGAGTGAAGTGAATAAGGTCTGAGTGATAAATCACTGGCATTGCAAGGTGCTTTTACATGAGCAAGAATCCATCTTAACTAGAACGAGTGCAAATACTACGGCGCACAGAGCTCGAGCAAGTGACCTTAGAGGTATAGCTTCAAAGGACATATGGCTTAATGTATTTCCTGGTAGGGGTGGGGGTTAGCGCCCTTGCTCAATGAAAGGTATGGTTGTTGAACTTACCCCAATAACCAGTTCCGCGATATTCGGCAAAGGCAGTACAATGCTTTCCGTCCTTTTCATCTTTGGGACAGGGCAAACATCGTTCCATTGCACTCCCAGTAGTTCTTCAATCATTGTCGTTCCACCGCACATCTTGAAAGAGCTTTTAGAGAAATTGGCACGTGTTTGCACTCTTCCACACAACAGGGCAAAAGCCGGGTCATGCATCGCTAAGGTGTGACGTTGGGACCTCGGCAAGACGTGGGGAAGCCACTTCGATTAATTACACAGGAGGTAATGAGGGACTGCTAGCGAAATTTGAGGGCCTAAATAAGGAGGATAATTGTGGTTAATTCAAGAAAAGGACGATATTATTCTGGAGCCCTTTCGAGGACCATGGCTCAGCGTCAGTTGGCATTGGGATAAAGCAAGTAAAACAGTGGAAAGGAACAGGGCGAAGTAGTCGAAAGCTCTAGAAATATTAAGTCCGCAACTGTGGTGTAGTGGTGATAGGTCCCTCGGCTACGGACCTGAAAGACATGGGTTGAAGCCTGGCCGCGGCACTCATATTTTAGGTGGAGGCGAAAATGTTATAGAGCTCCATGAGCTGTCCCATGACAGTCCACATTGCAGAATCCCAATATTTCCGGCGCGCGTGACTACGGCGTTCCTCTCGCTTTCACCGTCTCATTCAGTCTAGGCTACCCGACGGACGCTAATGCGTGCTCCCGTGAAGGGCTGCAGAAAATAACGTCGTATCCTCAGCCGAACCACAATTATTGTATTCAAGTATGACCACTTGGCGTTCTTTACCTTCCAGTGACAACGTAGAAAACATGGGCATTTTCTTCGCGTCTCAAACCAGATGCTCTTTGGTTAACCTCCCTGCCTTTGTGTTTCCTTCCGTCGGCGTCATACTACATGTATTTTTCTCGTTGTCTTCCTTCATCCTCCTTCCCTGACACGCTCTATCATCTTTCGATTCTCTTTTCGCTTTTCCCTAGTACAGAGCAGCCACCCGGATGCCTTTCTGCGTTCTACTTTTCTTCCTATATACTCCTTCTATTCCCTGGAAAATGGTACTGCGGTGGCCGGGTTGGTATTACACATTGACTTGCAGCCCCGCCACGGTGGTCTAGTGGCTATGGTACTCGGCTGCTGATCCGAAGGTCGCAGGATCGAATCCCGGCCGTGGCGGCTGCATTTCGATGGAGTCGAAATGTTGAGGCGCGTGTGCTGTGCGATGTCAGTGCACGTTAAAGAACCCCAGGTGGTCGAAATTTCCGGAGACCTTCACTACGGCGTCTCTCATAATCAAAGCTGGTTTTGGGTCATTAAACACCACAAATCAATCACATCAATCGATCATTGACTTGCAGCATTTTGGACCCGTGATGGCTCTCAATGGCGTTTTTGCGCACTTCATAAGGGCACCTTCAAACAAAGATATGAAATTGAGCTTTCAGCTTTAAATTGCCATTGTGTCAAAGCTTCTCGCCAGCAAAGCGAGACCAACTCAGGAAGCCTGATCGAAAAAAATGATTCAAAATTACATCATAGCTCGCCGTCATCTCTCCATTAAATGGATGCAGCTTATTCCTATCGAAAAGTCAGACATTCAGGGCAGAGCATACCAGTAATATGGAAGGACGTACCGATGAAAGAAACATTCAGCAGATGCATATCTTGTTCTGCTCGAATGCTTACACCTCGATATACTTTTGTGCGTGGATAGCTTGCTTAGCCCTCAAGTAGTTGTGTTATCAAAACATTCCTTCCGTGTCATATCTTTCTTTGCTGCTTTTCGAATCACCATGATCCAATCCTGGTCATTATTGTGGTGACACAGGGGAGAAACCACTTGTCCCCCCAAAATGACTTGGACGACAAGGACTGACGGGAAGCGAGAGAAACAAGGCCAGAGCCATGAATTCGTTAGCACCCCGGCATTACAATGCTATTCTCCGTGAAGATGAAATATGCGCATTGTTTCTCCAACAATTTCTGACGGTATTCTGTTATGGAAGAGAGTTTTAAATTGCCTTAAGTGCATTTTGTGTTACAATGTTCCTACCAAAGGACAGCTCTGGCCCTTAGGTTGCAAAGGCTTGTCGCTGCAACCTACAGTGCTGTAGAGAGAAACACTTTCGAAATACAAGAAAACGTGCCCACAGGCAGAGGCCTGTCTGCGGCTCGCACAGCAAAATAGAGTCGCTGAACTAACACAAACGCTAACGTATTAAATAGTTCAAAAGATCATGTTGTTGAGGCAGTTGGTTCATTACTTGAGGCAATAGGGGTGGCGCTAAATAAATGGGACAAAGAACAAGACACAAACACATGGGTGCTAACTTGCAACTGTTTATTTGCAGGACATGTCGCTGAATTTTATACAGGATGCCGGGCAAGATAATTTTCTGCAGATATACACAGTGAAATTACGTGCATAAGAAAGAAATAAAAAAGAAAAATGTACTTCTCATAACAATACACGGGTGCTTATTGTACTTATCGATTAGTCAGCTCTCTGTTATATGATGAGTTTTATTGCACACATTTTTCTTCTTTTTTGCACTTATTTTTCGCAGTGTATATCGGAAAAAGATTATCTTTAACAGCATCCTACATAAGGTTCGTTTATGTTTCCTGCGAATCGACATATGGAAGTTGTGTCTTGTCTTTGCGCCCGTCTATTTAGAGCCCCACCTGTAGCCTCAGTTAAGGAGTCCCTTTCGAATGATAGTATTGAGGCGTATATCCCTTTGAATATTCCTACTTTCAATTGTGCACTCTCCTCACTTAGGTGAGTTCCTCTAGGGAGCGAAGCAAAATGGTTCATTCGCGAGCTTTTAACAGCCAATTTTGAACATTACATAAGTCACACTGAACTCGAAAGTAACGTGCTTGACGGCAGATGTAGGTAGCTTCGCTACTTACCAAGATCCCAGAACACCAAAACATTCAACCTTTTCTCCGTCTTCAGTGGTTGTAGTAACATGCAACGTGGGATCCGATTCCAGAGGCTCTTTGACTGTGAACGTGAAGTTGAAACGCATTACTCCACCGATTTTGGCGTTTTGGACAATGAGGTCGCTCATGCTGGTCACATCACCATCTGTGTGAGAGTCGTGTCGGAAGAAACCTAGATGTTAGAAACAACTTAGAAAAATCCGAAACGCAAATGTCAAGAAGCCACCTGCAGCGTTCCTTCGTATTGTTCCCTCTTTTTGACAGATTGCAGCACTTTTCCAAGTGATTCTTCAGTGACACCACTTACACCTCGAGAATGGCCCCGCCACGGTGGTCTAGTGGTTATGGCACTCGGCTGCAGATCCGAAGGTCGCGGGATCGAATCCCAGCCGCGGCGGCTGCATTTCGATGGAGGCGAAATGTTGAGGCCCGTGTGCTGTGCGATGTCAGTGCACGTTAAAGAACCCCAGGTGGTCGAAATTTCCGGACACCTCCACTACGGCGTCTCTCATAATCAGAGCTGGTTTTGGGACGTTAAACTCCAACAAATCAAAAAATACACCTCGAGAATGTCCTGCCGCAAAAACATTGCGCGAATCGGTTCGGTATTAGCGGCTTTATAGCGTCTTATCAGAGGAAACATTCTTCGTACGGTCACATTCTCACTCATGTCGTCTCGACGAGGGCGCCGGCAGGCCCCTTATAAAAAAATGTCTTATATGGCTGCAGCCTACAGTGCTGTACAGTGCTGTAGCGGGATTTGGGCATATCTTGCTGTATATGGTACGTGCCCGCATTGGGCTATACATATCCAGATATGCCCACTTGCTGATATGGCCATATATGACATTTTTAAGGGGATACGCATACAGCGATGAAAAAGGGAGCAAGAAGCAATGGCAGCGTGCGGCATGATCTTGAACTTTCTTTCTCTCTTGTGTTCTTTAAGCGTATCAGCGCTTCGGCGGGGACGCCATACGTGCAGATGTACGTCAGTGCGGTGACGTAGCGCTGGCCCGCAGCATCCACGATAGTTTCGCCTAGAGTCCAGCCACGCGCAATCCCCCAATTATTTGGTTGCTGTGCCCATCCTATGCCGCATTAGTCGAAAGAAGGGCGCGCAATTTCGAGGTGTATTTTAAGACCAAATTGCGTATTTCCTGCAGCTTGAGGTACACTAATATATGGCTAACATGTTCACAGGACCATCTCGCGACTGATGGACAGTGTTCGCTTGCTATGTTCATAAAGCCTTGCAGGGCTCCTTCAAGAAATGGCAGGAGACTGCCCATTGCGATTTCAGAAGACTCAAGGCACAGTAGAAAAGAGCAAGAAAGCAAAGGCCTTTCAGCTACTAAACCCTCAAGAGTGTACACGAGGCTCAAGCTTCACCTTTAAGAGGAGAACGCGATAGTTTTGTCCT
The DNA here is from genome assembly GCA_013339685.2 of Hyalomma asiaticum. Lineage (NCBI taxonomy): Eukaryota > Metazoa > Arthropoda > Arachnida > Ixodida > Ixodidae > Hyalomma > Hyalomma asiaticum. The sequence continues at coordinate 61,682,170 of CM023488.1, forward strand.
CTATGTCCCCATCGGAAACCATGGGACATTGGCGCCATCTGACCGCAGCGCACGTGTAAGACTTCTACTTGCCGAAGTGGCCACGATGGCCTGAAGCGTTTTACTGCGCGCCCTCTCACTGTTTACCTTCTTTTATTTAACTTCAGTTACCCAGCTCTCGTGGCCTCTTCAGCCAACGCCACCAAGAAATAACATACACTTTGGCGCGGAAGACGATGGTGTGAATTAGCGTTCCTGATGAAGTTATTTCCCACGGCTTTCCTCTGATTCTGGCTGGTTTTCTTAGATATTTGGCATCGAAGTGAGCGATCTGTGAACTCTTAGGGGCGAAGATCCTTAAGGTTCGGGTCTGTCCGTCCGTTGTAGTAGCGCATTACCTACTAGGAACGCGCTACTAGGAGGGTACGTGTGGGAGGCGCGTTCTCGGCGCGTGCCTCCCGGCGCGCGAGCTCCCTCACTCCTCCATCTGCTGTCTTGTGAGAGAGGAGAGAGAGAGAGAGAGCGAAAGGCGTGCGTTGATTATGGAAGCGCTCTTTCTTCGATGAACGCGCTACCAGCTCGCAAAAAAGGAGAACGCACCCTCACCCGCGAGAGACAAGCTTGACGCAGGCAGCGTCTTCTAGCGAGTTTCTTGATTGAAAAATACCGACTGCTCGCGCTGGAGAACCGTTCACCGGCCACCCATATATATATATAGGCACTGGATCTTGACTTGCAATGAAGTGCCGGTGGGAGATTTCACTTGTGCGTAGTTGAACCATAAGGATTCGTACCGTGCGCGTCAACAAAATTAATCCGGAACTCGGTACGCTGTACGGTGAACTTCCGGAGCTTCGCCCACTCATCATCATTCACTCCGTGGATATGCTGTGAATTTTTTTAATGTGTTGCCCCTATGTGGACTTTTTTTGTCACTGTCATCACAGCCGACAACAGTATCTCTTCGGGACGATATTCTTAAGACTACCGCTTTGAATGATGCACACTTTACAATAGAATGACATCGACAGCCTTAAGAGGTAAGCTTCATGTACAGGGTTGTAAACTCTTGGTGCGAACACGGCTCAGCGTGGCCACGCATTGAACCTATCATGCGCTCGCGCCAAGGGACTTGAACGCAGGGTTTGGTATCGCTTGGAACGCACCGGCGTGCATGGCTTGTTGCGATGCGCATTATCCTATCAACCCGCGCCTTTCAAACAGAGCGAAACGTTGCTTCTAAGCCCCTGTGAGTATGTGCTGGGCTAGCTACAATGCCCGGCCACGCCGCGTGCGTGGGCGCTCCCGAAGTGCGGCTACGCTGAGCCGTGTTCGCACCAAGAGTGGACAACCCTGTACCTGCCTCGTGCTTTGGGCACGTTAGACTCGTTTTATTTCTTGTATTCACAATTCCTTTATCATATCTCTATATGTACGATACAAACTGTACAGGGCGTTAGAGCTTTGAAGTGGCCCGTTGTTTTGCCACTCTGACGAAGTTCATAGAGCGCTGTAAATTTTTGGCGCTCTGTGGTAGCATACATGATGATTCCTCTTGCGATACCGAATCTAAGAAAAGATACGCTTCACACTGCCGTCCCCTTCCTAACATGGTTTACTATGGCGCGAGATTTCTGTCATGCGAATGGGCACCAGCAGGGCGCTGAGTCCCAAAAGAAGTTGTGTGTGAACGTGGATCGGGCGCGCCGTGGTACCAGCTCGAACCCGGATGCGGGCAGACTAATTATGAGCACGGCTGTCCTGCCTTGGAATCAGTGAAAGAGTGACTGAGTGGCAGCAGTGAATGAGTGCCTTGACACGGCTTAACAGCCGTGTTCAACATTGCCTGTTGTAAAAAAATCTCTAGTTAATCACAAATATACAGATCGCCCTTGACACTCCGTGTTGCAAGCATCTTAGCCATTTGCTAAAAGTTTCGTTTCACTGGAAAATGTTGATCGAGTATCTGTTCCACTGATACAGTTTAATGGAAGAAATTTGGGCGTAATAAAATGGCTGCTTGCGTCCCTGAAATTCACACGGAAGGAGCAGCCTGACTGCACATGACCGCACAAAATGATTAATGGATAAAGTTTGCTGCTAAATTCCTTGTGATACTGTCATAGTGTACACGCATTTTATAAATGGAGGGATATACTCAGGGCTCAAACAGAAATAATATACGAAATTATTAGCAGGCAGGCTCCCCAACGCTAGGCAACTGTCGGCCATAATACCTAACAATGCACTCTAAAAACTGCAGCCGGTTTCGCAGGAGTGAAACGACCCAGCTACTCCTGAGGGCATCATTCTACTCTAGCAAAACGTCGCATGGAGTGAAATGTCCACACCTCTTGCGGCATGAGAGAGTAAAATGCAATTTTACTCCTGCCACACCCATGTGATGCTCGCATTCGCAGCCGCAAACATGGCGGCTGGGGCGGGAGCGGACGATTGAAGAAGACAACAGCGGCTTTGTGAAGTGTTTTTCGATAGAACTATAGCAGCGGCATTCCTACGACTTCCACATACAAGCTTTCGCGTACAAACGCGTGCAGTGTACGTTTAATGAACGGTGCCTTCCTCGACTACGGGCCTCAACCGACGGGAGTAATAGCGAGCTGCCTCTCCTGTGTTTTTCCCCGATCGAACGGCCGTACCCGAGCTATGTGAAACCCGCCAGCCTATACGCCTCGGATTCTTCGCTTACGTGTGTGAAACGAAGAGGAATACACTTTCAGCGACACAGTAAGCTGTTGTGATCGTCGACGGCTAGTCTTCGACGACTCACTGGATATAACTCATACATGTAAAGAAAAAGGCTTCGCTACGACTTCGGCATCGAGCCGTATGAAGGCCATGAGCGCGTCGACGGTGAAAATACCGTGACTGCGATCCGTCCCGTTCGCAAGACTGGTAAGTACAGCCTAATACCCTAATCACTTCTGATGGCAGAGACTATATTTCATCTGTGTGCAGAATAACGAACAACGAGGAGTGCATATTTTGTGATCGCCAGCGGTTGTTCGCCGTACAGACGTGCTCGACGGACTCGCAAGGGAACGCCGTCGGAATGAAGTGGGTGGTAGCGGAGCACCCGGGTGCCGCTTTTCTTCGCTGGCGTTGATGAAATTGAGCCGCTATTATGTTCGTACTCGCTTCCTCAGGTGCATTTTACATCGCGAACCAGAACTGCGAACTCGCGTTTGCCCGTAAAACGGAATGCTAGCTCATGATAGGAATGCGTTAATCTAAAAGACATTGTATATGTGCCGCGCGTTTAGATTAACATATCTGTGTGGCGAGCGGCTATCTATGAGCCAACGCTAAATATACACATGTTCTGTGGATACTTTTTGTTTAATTACGCAGAACAGTACCTTACCACTGGCGCTACATAGCAGGTCAAGTATAGCGGTTATATATACGGGACTTCAGTGTAAGACGGTGTATCGCGAGTGTGTTGTGGGCTTTGTGCTTTGCTGTCGTTGTCTTACTGGCGTGTGTGTGCGTTCGTGTCATGTTAGCCTGTATGGTATATGTTCAGTGTGATGTAATTAAATGCCTGCTAATTGTAGCATGGTCAAAAAGCGGTTTGGTTTTTTTTTTTTTTTGTCTCTGCTACTCCCTCTGAGAGTACTAGCACCCCGCTTGGTGGGGTAGTAGAGCTCTCTTCAAAAGAGTCTTCGAATCCCCTTCGGAGGCTTCCTAGTACTCTCTCTTGGCGAGAGTACCGGTACCCTGCAATGGGGTTGATCTACTCTGAGAAAAGAAGTTAAATTTGGGACACGAAATTTCTCCCCCAAAGTGAGTGCCCAGCACTCCCTTTGTTTTTAGAGTGTGGAGAGAATACACAGCAATGCTGTTACGGCGAAATCTATATATTTTATGTATTCATGTGTTCTATGTCTCACTCCCCTCAAAAACGTTGACCGGCCCACTAATGGAGCTTTCTTGGAGAGCAGTGAATACGTGTTTTATTCGTCTTTCTCGTCATCCTTTTTTGACGTTGTTGTCTCTTGTACTTTACGACGATAGAGGTTTCTCATTAGAATTATGCTTGGGACAGCGATTTTTTGCGTTGCAAGAAGTAAACGAAACAGTGGAAGCATATTAATGTAATCGAAATCTTATGGGCTCTAGGTTTACAATTTTACAGCATCGAGTCGAGGGAGCTTGAGAAATTATTTTAGCGAGGGCGTGTGCAGTCGGAAATGAAAGCTTGGGGACCGCAAATAAGTGCTGCAAATGCTTCTTTTACTTCGCAGCCTAAGCACGATGGCCAACACTAAGTGGAATGTAATTTACAGCAGCATTCCTCGCTGTATAGCTGTGCTACATGAAGCTTAACATGTTATTTGGTGCAACGGTACCAAACTAGTGCTCGTGATCTTGCGTCTGGCATACTCGCTTAAAGATGTTCATTTTAAATTAGCCCTGCACCGGTTCTTTGAAACAACACAGTTCTTCGGACAGTGTTTCGCGAAATGCGGTAATATTTCAACATTAGCCCACTCACCTGAACAAGAAGTGAGCTCCGGGTACTGTACTGAGCTTTCGACGAGTACAAAGCTGCCTAGAGCAGCGAGTACCGACATTGCTGACACCATGTTCCAGGCTGCCTTTGTGCGTACTCTTAGATTAGGCAAATTCGACGTCGGAATAGCAAATTATGGTGTAACGAAGTATAATGGGTCTTTAATGCCAACCCTGGCCTTTCCGTTTATACCAATGAACAAAGTAGTAACGAAAGTAAGGTAATAGGAGTAAACTAGCTGCTAGAGCAACAGCTCTGCTTTGACAGAGCACTTGCTCTGGTACACGTCTCTTTAAAGGTGAATAATACAGAGCATATTATGTAGGTCATGGAATATTTGATGATGAGCTACACCTATAACATACCTTACCTGACTGCTCAAGTGATACAGAACAAAGTTGGAATAAGACTAAAGTGCGCCCAGAAACAAATATGTGCAAAAAAATAACTTCGCAGCAGTCCCACGTTATATTAAAGATATCGCTCGTGAAATTGTTGCTTGTCTGGGTAAGATAGCGTCAGATATATCTGCACGTAATATCATGGCAACACCTGCAGAGTCTGGGACGTGACATGCAGCGAGGTTCAGCAAAAATGCATGAACACGGCCTCGGGGTTGTGACGAGCTCTGAAATAACGCATGTGCTCGACTGCTATTTTCTCGCTCCCCTTGTCCAATGCTTTGTTCCTGTAATCGAGACGCATTCCAACATCTACATTGAAAATGCAATGTATGATATGAGAAAAGCTTAATTTCCTGTTGATAACGTGTTTCTATTACCTTCATGTTGTCGTTAGCAGTTCTTTTTGTGGACCGGCAGTTAAACTCTCGGAATGTGGTTTCCTACGTCCGTTCTTCTAGCTGTCAACCTGTCTTGTTATGCCGTGGAACGGGGCAACTTTTTCGAACTGTTCTGTGTCATTCCTGTCGCCAAATCGCACCGTTGTCCTCATGAGCTACGTTGGGCACTATTCGAATTTGTTTCTCTCCGGTAGGACACTCGCGACTAATAAGCGTTATTTTCGCGATGTTCCAGGCGCATGTGGAAGGCGCACGGAACAGAACAGAAAGATACTTTCCAGCAAAAATTTGAGCTCTAAAATATTCGAAGGTCTGGCTGTAGGTCTGCTAGTAAATTCTTCAGGAAAACGCAGCCATCGTAGTCAAGCACATTTAATAAAGAATACACATTTGCTTGTTTTTACGTGAGCAGATGAAAAATCGAAGTGTTTCAATGGTGCCGAAGAGAAGCGACTCCTCATCGCGCGAGCAGGCAATAGCGAAGCAGCCACTTTTACCATTCCTCTCTCCTGCCCGTTCTCGGCCGCTATAGGCTACGTGTGGGCTCGCCATGGCGAAGAGACAGTTATCGTGCACTCATCAAGCGCAATTCCCATCTTTAAGAATCACCACCGCGTTGAGAAAGGAAGGACAGCGTCCGTTGTTGCTGTTTTTGTTGAGGTCCTGGAGAACGTTTGTGGGGATCCCCGAATGGACGCCCCTCTCTAGGTTGCGGGCCACACGAGTACCGGGACGGGCAAGCCGTGGCCTGCCGCCCGGGCGCGCGCCTCCTGGGCTGCCCGCTTATGCGCGAAGATCGCCGCTTTTAAGCGATTATCCCCACTGCGCCTGACAGGTGAGCTGTGCGCTGGTAAGCGCAGTGCACTGCCATAGCATGTGATCCAGGGCGCTGTTATAATGGCCGTAAGTGGGGCATCGCTGATTAATTCCTTCCGCAAATTGAGTAAATTTGGTGCGTGAGAGAAATTACCCGGTCTGCAACATACGAAAGGCTTGGTCAACTTAGGATGGGGAAAAACGTAAGTTCTCCGCGCAACTGATGATAAGTCACCACCCGATTGAAGGGGATTAATGGATGATTAATACTCCGAACGTAACCTCCGTCTAAACTTCCAGGACCGGCTCGGCAAGTGATTCCTCGTGCACGATCATGAGTTAGTTCGTTGACATTGCAGACGTGCAGGTGCAGGCCCTGGCCCATGTGGGCGGGTAACCAAGCGATAGTATGGAAGCCTTCATTGCGAGTGGGGAGAATCGATGTTCGGCAGCACCACTGACTAAGGCGCGCCAACGGCGCCGCCCAAATGATTGCGCGAGAGCAGGGCGAACGCGGGAAAATTGAATTCAATTCAGCAAACCTTCTATTGTATCCTTTAGTGGATCAGTGAGAGGGGAGGGGAAGAGCGTGAGGGGCGGGAGATGGGAGAAGAGGTGACGTCACCTATCAGGGATGGCAGAAGACTATCGGCTTTCGACGTGATTTGCAGCGAAGCAAGCAGATATGCGGGCATTACCTTCTTCTCGTCCTTGTTTCTGTGCGGCGCATTTCGGAATGAATGCACACGAACTAGGCCAACTTGTGTTTTGGAAATTCACGGCATTGGAGTTCCAAGATAACAAAATATTAGTGTATGTCACTTGAATGTCTCACTTTAGTTCTCCATTATTTGTGGAGAAATGAAATGCGTCATGCATATATACCACTGCATCAATGGATTTAGTGTTGCCCAAGATGGAGTAAACTAGCTCCAGCTCAGGAATTGCCGTGTTACAGTAAGAATTAATACTGAACGGAACAAGTTTACCTTTAATCGCTTCATTGCGGAAGAGCATGAGAACGGTATGTGGCACGAACGCTAAGTCAGCATAGGGAATTACACGTTCGAGTTTCTGTGCGTATTCTCAACCAAAGTCTCCAGAAAGGCAATTCTGCTGTGACTGTGATTATTTAGGTGAACATGCCTATCTATTGGCATTTAATGCAACACAATATAAGGCAAGTTAAACTTAATCCAGCTGGAGGAGTACAGCAAGAGCCCATCAATGTGAGGTTTTGAGTGCCAACATAGAGATATAATGTGTGTTGTTTTTTAACCCTAAGCAAGAATCAAAAGCGTGTTTAAATGCGGACCAGCGATATAAGAAGAAATGAAAATCGGTGCAGCACCGCTTGCCTTTACAAAACTCTCATGGGTTGATTTTCCCCTGAAATATTCTGGTATCGTGGCAAAGTGAACGCACACACTACGAATGAATTCATGAACACGTGACACTAAATGTGTTGCGATTCACGCTGTATTATTAGTTATTTCCTTCCGTCAGTTCTAGGCGCCTTGGCTGCGCTGAGAATATCCTGTTTACAATCCGGCAAAAATTATCGCAATCTTTTTCTTGAACAACTGTCTTGCTTTCCGCGTGGGTGTTTTAGAGGCCATAACCAGCTTTCCCCGTGTTGATCAGCATGCTTCCTCGTGTTCAGCACCAAGTTCTGAACGAACCATTCGTGCGCCTTGCTCGTAAATACTCACTACAGGGCCTCCGAACTGGAGGCAGGAGGCATCTACCCGAAAGCCCACATTTGCGAAGCCGCAAATGATGTATGTGTGTGTGCAAACGAAATACGGTTGCTTTGTTTTGTGACTAGAAGCGACAACAAGCGTCAGACCGAAAGCTTACATCTCCGAATGACGCGAACCATAACGTAGGCTTGTGTGTTTGCTGAAAGGATGTGCAATAGTTTGTTTTGTGAACTTCGATAGCATGGTTCGTCCAATGTGGAATCTAGAGCGGATGTGTAACAAATGGCGCCACAATGTTCTGAGAAGATGCAGTCACCTTTTTGTTGCAGCGGCAGTCACCTGTGTTGAATTTGTTGATTTGTGGTGTTTCACGTCCCAAAACCAGCTCTGATTATGAGAGACGCCGTAGTGGAGGCCTCCAGAAATTTCGACCACCTGGTGGCCTTTAACATGCACTCACATCACACAGCACACGAGCCTCAACATTTCGCCTCCATCGAAATGCAGCCGGGCCGCGGCCAGGATTCGATCCCGTGACCTTCGGATCACGATCCGAAGGTCAGAGGTACATTTGATTGTTGTGTAGACACGTGAAGTGCAGGACACGCAAAACGCGGTAAAAAACAGCGCTACTAAACCCTTACTACACCACAGTGTTGGTTGATGGCCAGACGTAGTGCGTAGGGGCGTAAATAAAGACGTTACTCGTCATGAACGCCTTCCGCACCGTTCTCATCAACTTGCATGCTTTTTACAGGTTTCTGAACCGAGCGCCAGATTATTGGAATAGTCATGCTGGTAACGATGACTCAACCACATGTAGAAAATCCTCCGAATGCTTCTATCACGCCGCACATTCGAAAATTTCGTGTACCTCCGCCACAGAAGTCTAGTGCTTATGGCACTCTGCTTCTGATCTGAAGGTCGAGGTATCCAATGCAGGCTACGGCGGCTGTAATATGATGGAGGCGAAACGTTGAGGCCTATATATTGTCTGATGTCAGTACACGTCAAACAACACCAGCTCAAATGTGCAAAGCACATCTTTTATAGGAGGGTCCACTGTACTTCCCTGTGGAAGTGCGGCTGAATAGCGATGGGATATCAGGCAGGCACGCACAGGGCCTGAATGATCGGCTACCTTATCTGTTGTAAACCTGCCTATCTAACCAGTGCAAATATGTTATTCTGAAGCGTGACGCATATGATAACCGCAAACAGCCACTCGACATAACAACGCATGTATAATGAGTGAAAATCAGATTTTTATTCTTCATGGTAATTGTACAATGATAAATATGATTAAAACACATCATAGACGCACTGAGCAGCCCAACGGCTGAGGCAAGTATTGCCTTGTTGAGATGTCACTGCATTAAATGTGGCTTGCTTTTATTTACTTGAAATAAATTCACTCCCATAGCACATGCATTCTGATTCAAGTTACCTAAATGTATGAATCCAAGTTCAGATTTCCCTGATATGCGCAGTGAGACACCCAGCACTCAAAAACGACGAGTCTGATCACGCTTCCTCATTGTTGTCGCAAGCAGTCTGAAAGCAATACTCCAGAAGCCACTAAAAGATTTAAATAGCTGTTGAATACCACTCACGCCCAGCGTCACAATACAAGGCCTGCGTGAAAACCTTTAGATAAGACTACCTGGAAGCACGAAGGCATCTACTCTTGAAATACTGCGATGTTTGTCGGTATGAGATGTCCATGTACTGCACTCTACGCTCATGGTGCCTTATTACCTTCATGTGCAATGTCTGTAAAAGATGGCTATCTGTAAAATTTGTGTATTTAGTGGACCCTCTTAATGGGTATCTTTGAACCTCTTTATTGAATGGCACCTTAATCACAAATCTCTCCCACATGCACGAGACTATGACGAGGCCGTGCTCCTTTGAATGTCTAGGTCTGATAATATAGCCTAATAGTATAGTGTCTTGGAATAGAAAGCTACAATTTGGAATTCGTGGCCACAGCATCTATTCCGTAGCTCAGTGCCAGCACCTACAGTAGTCGCTCTTAGTATTCCTGTTCAATAAAGAAAACAGCCCTTTCTTGTTTGGAATGCGAGCTTTCTACTTAGGTTGGTATTTATACGTTGATGGTCTTTACGATGCGATCTACAATCCACAGTAAATAGGCCTGCATTATTTAAGCAAAGGTTATCCCTTTTCGCTGCTCAGTTTATATTGATCTAGGTTTTGCGATTTCACTGGTGATAGACAGTACTCCATTTTCAGGTGACAGTGCGATAAACTTTATACATGAGGGTCCTCGTCATTTATAAAGTATTCTAAAAACCCGATGAATGGCGGTTGTCGATGAAGTACAAATGATCAATTGTAACAGAAAAAATTATACGTCCTTTGGAGCAATGCCATGAAAATCTGAGCCTAGCTGCGTTCGTGTCTGTCGTTCCTTGATAAGAGACATTCAATAGCTGTCTTGAATCGAAGAACGCACGATTTAGTCACCACTGGTCCTATAAATCGTCGAGATGACTAAAAAAATGTAACTGCCTGGTGACGTATTGGGTGTAACGGTGAACAAAACTTGTTCGCCCATAAAACCTGTCAATTCTCGACGGGCGATGTGCATAGGTGATGGCGTGGAGGCGTCAACAGCAACCGTTGTGCTGACTTCGGGGCTGTTCGCGGACTCACACCGCAATAATTCCGCATACATTCCATCAACTTTATATCTGAGTCTCCAAGGATCATCGGGAATATGCTGAGTCATGCGCACACATATATCCTCTGGGTCAGGTGGTCCGGTACCTGTGTTGTGGAGAATTATGTCCATCTGCCGCAGAAAGGGCATATCCAAGGTGGACTGCAATATTCGTGCAAACCTGCGAACGTGATCATGCAAAAATGTAAAATTCATATGCACTTCATAAGTAATGCAGCTGAAGTAGAGACAAAGAAAAGAAGCCATCGTGAGCAGTACTGTAGGAGCAAGCATCGATCCTTAATATAACAGGTCGACACGTCCGGTGATATTATTGCAAACGTTATTACATTTCGCTGTGACTGGACCATACGAATAAGCAAAATACAGTAACCTTCTGGAATGAAAGATTTCAAATGTATTTTCTTCTACAGTGGTAGAGAAGTGAAGTCAGCTTCCATCAAATGTCACAGAAATTATCGCACCTGATGCATTATTTCACACGATGGTTTTCATGGTGGTTTAGAGGATAGATAAACTGGCTTCCTCAATTTTAAGTTTTAGTTCCCTCATGATTGACCGGTCTCCTGTAGTACCCGCTCCCGTGTAGCAATGTACGCACCAGGTGACGACAAGGAAGAATGGACCGTCAAGAAGAAAGTATGTGGTTGTGTGTGTGTGTGTTTAGGATTTTTGTCGCAATCAATCCTGCTTTCACTGAAGCAATTAAATTGTGTTTGCGACCTTCATCACAATTCTACACTTCCGCTATGTGTCCCGCTGACCCACCGTACAACTTCCACACTGCTATGAGGTAGTGCAAAAATGGGCCAAAAACGTGTACGAATTACCAACTCCACGTATATCATGTGTTGCACATTTTTAATGGACATCCCAGATAAGGCGGCAAAAAGACCAAGCAGCAACAGAAATCAATGCGGATTCTCATGACTGCGCCCCTACCTTTACAGATGCAAATGGTCTTTTCATACACACACCGTTTGTGCAGGCATAAATTGCTAACAAAACAGTTTTCTGTGCCTAAGCATGTCGTCAACAGCCCTTTATCACAAAGAAATTTTCGTTCTATATCCTTTCATTACACAGGATGTATTGTACGTCTTTTTCTTTGCCTATTCGGTGTGGTTCCTACCTCATTTTCGTCTTCGTTGCGGGATCACCTGATTTTGGTCATGACTTGTAAAATGCATGTGGTTTCGTAATAAAGTTAGTTGTGGGACAGCGCTGTCATTTCTGTGACTTTTGACTCGTCGCGCTCGTTATCGGCGGTACCTGTTCAAAATATTCAACCATCAGCAACTCGCCAAGGCGACGTTTCTTCTATAGTGCATTGCTTCGGAATAAAAGGTAAACCACCTTGATCCCCCCTCCACAAACAGATCAGTACACGCAGGAAATCACCTTTCATCCAGTAGTGGTTCTATATCAAGGATCTCTTTACGATGCATCAGGCGAAGTTGCGAAATGGTAACTGGGAGGTATACTCTGATGTCTTCGGCGCCCCTTACGTCACACAGAAGGCGCAAGAAAGGCAGGATAAAGTCCACACGAGGGTCGCGGAATGCCGAAACTTCAACATCGACCAGCGCCATCCCATTAGTCATGCTGAAGCTTCGGTAGAATGATCTCGGTGTTGTGGAGACAGCCCTTATGTTAATTTGCAGAAACCAAATGCAACAGTGAACGCCCAAAAGTGCGCTCGTGAAGCTCTCCCATCGAGACAAATCTGGAAACAACCAAGGCAGTTACTTTTCACATCGTGAGAGCATATTTTGTTCTGAATGGCACGGGATTAATAAAAATCATCTGAAGAAATTAAAACGCGTTTCAGGTTGTCGTCTACACCATATATTATTTTTCCTTTAGGAGCAGTTGAAGGAACCTTGCTGTGTGGTGCATTACAAACTTGGCAAATAAAACTTCATCTTGCGCGGCAGTTAAGTTTCCTAAAAAATGCGAATAAAGGGCTCATAGCTTGAATAAATCTTACACTAGGCGAGGCTGCACTTTTCTAGCGCGTTCCACAGTTCCATATGAATTGATACGTTAGTGTTTTTGGTAAATGACCGAGTGCCCCCAAACTACAAGAACTATTCACCTGTCTAAGGCTGACGGTTCTGGAAAAAAAATTTCAGCCCTTCCCTTTTCCAGATAATAGTTGAAATCTCAACAATGCATGCGCGCGCCTGAGTTATCTCTTTTCCTTCCACTTGTTTTATTGCGATAGCAATTATATGGACAGTCCGGGCTGGTTTTTGCCGTCCCCGTCGCCGCCGTCATGAAACGTATATATATATATATATATATATATATATATATATATATATATATATATTGTTACGTTATTGTCATCCGACAATATATATATATAAAGTCCCAAAGAAAAATAATTCAGGTAAATGCTTCCGAAGCGCGTGATCGAACCAGGAACCTCTTGCTCCGCAGCGCGTGGCACTAACCACTACGCCACAAAGAGCAGAACCTTCAGGGAGCTAACGGCGAGCCTTATATAGACACCTTTTACCGCTGGCAGTACTCAGAGACGGTAGGCGCATATAAGCGTTTCTTCATTACCAGCGAGATGGCGCGAAGCACGCATCGGACGCATTTAAATGTCGCCGGCCAGCTCGCTCGCTTCGTCTAACATTTACGGAGGGCCTTGCCCTTCCGCTGTCTGCTCTCGCGCTTGTCTCGTGTTGAGAGGAAGAGGGATGTTTCGAGGTTCGACCGTGATGTCCGCGCTGATGTTACAGGAGCGTACGAAAGTCACTCGAGCTCAAGGAACGCCGCTATACGAACAGACAGAAGATGAGCACGAACAATCAAGTGTCACAGCTCGACACTTGAAGCGCGCTAGTTTCCTTCGCTGTTTCGGCCGCCTTTGCAATAGGAGCGCTGTTCAAACTGAGCGTATCGATTGTGACAGCTTATTAGCGCTCGTTCGGTGTATATCTGTGCGTTCGTTTCGTGCGTGTTTCACTTGATAGTTCGCGCTCATCTTTTGTTTGTTCATTTAGCACCCCCCCCCCCTAGCTCTGTATGTGTAGCCTTGTGACACACAATGTATAAAGTCCTTCGTAACAGCACGCGCTGCCCACGGGAGGCATTCACTTAGCAAGAGCATGTTTGCTAGAATTAATATTGCTCCTGAAGCTATGAGCCTCACTTCGTATAGCATTACAGTTTCTTGCTATTGCATTCATTGCTTCGCCCTTGCAGCGGACCTCTGACTTTTTGTTTGCACCTCTTCTCTTCCATTCTTTCTTTCCGGCTAGGTGGCAGAAATATTGAAGCATTTATATGGCGTCCATTTGTTCACATCCTGCTAGCGTCGGGTTGTAGTTCGGAGGTTATAGCACTTGAGTGTCTTAACTTATGTAACCTGAGGCTCGTGACTAAGTGCCTCGTACACGGAGACGTGATACCACAGATTTTGTGAACACGATTTGGGAGGAGGAGGGAGGAGGGATTACACTGAAAATGCTGTCAGTCATACGAATAAGAAAGAAATGCAAACCAGTAACCTAGTGTGCGACTAACTGGCTGCCGACCGAACTATACCGCGGATCTTCGAAAGGATAAATCAAGATTGTTGTTTTAACACTCAATATTTCTTGATGAACCAATAGCACATGAAAGCGATATTGTTACGCGCTATTCCGCACAGTTAGCGACGCATCCTGCCGAGCCAGGAGGAATGCACCAAGAGATGGTGAAGACGACGATCAGAGCACCGCTCGTGCTGATGCTATGCCGTCTTGTCTGCTGGTGTCTTTCCTTGCATATATTGTGTAAATATAATTTTTACACTGCTCGGGTTATTCTTATCCCAGTGGCAATATAATCACTATGGGCCGTTATAGGAAGTGGCGTCAAACACTACTACAAACATTCTCTGCTGCTGCATTCGTTTCCGGCAAATACCCTTCATGTGAAAGCATTTTCCCTGTCGCGATTTCTTTAACGCGCTTGCACCTAGCGGGAATATATTTATTGGAAGATGATCGCTTAGGAGGGACCTGCCTTTCGAAAATAAAAGCACTTGAACAAAGTTACAGAACCGTCATGCTTAGATTCGTACGATGTTTTTGTGATATCAGAACAAAAGCTTGGTATATCAGAGTCATCAGAATTTCAGGGAATAAATTCGACAGAAAGGGAGAGGATTTATTTAAAAAGCTGATTCAGTGAAAGTTCAAGCACACAGCATTGGATATGTGTATGAGCCATGCACATGCGAGTAAGTGCAAGGCTAAGTTATTAGGAAGATGAAAGCGGAGATAGAGGATTGAGGACCATATCTGATTCATACATGCAATATCTTTTGCATATGAGCTATTAATCACCACCAGTCAACCAGAAGTTCGTCAATCTCAAAGAGCTAGCGCCATTCAAGACACTCAAATTAATATTATGGACACGTTTTGTTTGTCAAACCGCAGAGGCGTTTACCTTGATTTCCACCCGTGACCTTCGACCATTCAAAGCCCGGCGGGGATTGTTTAATGACGAGATGTAGTGTAGAGAGAGAAATAAAGGCAGAAGGAGTTGAGGAGTAAAGTAGGAATTTAAAGAAAAAAACAAATCTTATCGAGGCGGAGTTTAAGTCTCGCAACCAGTGGTCCGAAATCGAGGTTTTTAACCACAATCCAGTACACCAGCGCTTGCATAACACGTATTTCTGGGAACCATCAGATTTCTTCGCACTGATTACTGTAACACAACTTCGTTTGGGCGCCAGAAAGAGAAACAGGGAGAGATATGAAGAGATACTGCGAGGAAAAGATAACAAAAGTTGCTATATGTAAAAAAAATTGCTAAAAAGACAGACTACCATCGAGACTTCAGCTTTGCTACGAACCCCGCCCCCCCCTCCCTTCCTCCAGCCACTCCTCAATTTTCTATCTCTAACGCTTTGCAAGGATTGCACTTCAACAACTCCGAATGAGTGCTTCTGAAATAAATGACTTCTTACTTGTTTCTCCTGGGCCATAAGGACCGAATGTTGAACTGCGATGTGTTTCAGAAGACTGTACTTGGAGGCGGCAGCCCTTGTTCTTCATGATCGAGAGATCCCGTGGAATGCGTACGCTTAAGAGTTGGTCTTGCTGAACACTTGTGAAACTTCGTATGCGTGAGCATACCAAGCGTTTAAAACTCTCGGCTCCAGATGCTGCTCGCATTTTCACGTTGGCCTCACGAAGAACAACTTCGGGGTGGTTTTCGATAGACGACTGACCGGACAGTATTTCGAAAGGGCCGGTGACGTTTGCCCCAGGCGAATTTGATAGGCTCTGTGGAAGGAAACCTTTCCTTCATAGAAGCACAACGTAAAGGCAGCGATGGCAATACTGGTACAGATGTCCTAATGTGCTATGTTGCGTTGGACCTGCTATAAGCTATGACAGGGGCGAAAGCCTTGAGAATAAAAGCGCTTATGGCCTTTATTAAGTTCACAGGTATGGCGGGCGCCTGCTTTCATGACTGACACTCTTTGAAAATAATGTGTTGTTTGGGTTAATACTGCAATATATATGCCACACCAGTACGTAAATGGGTAACGTCCATAATCCGTTCTATCACTGCAATATATTTGGTACAACTCGTTCGTCAGCAAGGATTATGTACAAATGAATTTACACGGCATAAATTAGACCTCTTCAGTCCATGGCAAAAATTCTGTGCAGTGCCAAGTGTGGCAAAGACTGTGTCTCCTTTGCGAATTCTATAGGCTTGTGCCAATTTCCACAACATTCAATGTTGAACATCCTTACCTTCGCTTTGTCCGGCAGTTCCTTAGCTCGTTCTCTGCAAGGCGGTTCATCCTCCTTAGCTATTCGAAGTTCATGTAAGGTACTCCGGAGTGCAGAAGTCGAAGCGGCAGTGATAGTTCCGCCGTGGATTTCGCTGGGCTTCGCAACACTAGAAAACGACTGTGATGCTGCAGCTTCTGCCAAAGCCCGGCCTTCTCCTGACCCTGTCGGCATTGCTTTCTGTGAGCTTCCACAAGGCAGGATGACGCTGTCATCCGGTGGCCTGAAATTGAGAACTGAATATCTCGGCACGTAATAGAACTAACTGCTATTTACTAGAAAATAAACGCAATCGACTTTGGCGACACTGCATAATCTGATATACTAAAACGTCTAAACGACCAGGGCAGGATAGGAACTGTTCGTTTCGTTCAAGTTCCCTTAAGCGAACCTTTCACGCTAGACTCTCATGCTAGCCTCCGTGTGGGCGCTAGATAGGCTGAAATTCCAAAGTGTAAGTTTCTAAACCTGTTCACTACGTAGCCACGGGTCACTCATAGGTGAACCCGCTATATCGCGGGAAGGTCACTGGCTGGAGTAGGGCCCGTTACATGTTAAACCCTTCAGGAAGAGGACCTAAGTGAAGCGCCATATTCTTCGTTCTATATTTAAGGGAGCTTAACATTAGCTGGCACTTTAAAGGCATAGCATAAAGTCAAGACCACTGAGAGTAGTACACGTGACCATGGGCTTGCAGCCTGGAAGTTAGGGCTGTCAAGCAACATTACCATATGGCCTGGTTGCATGTGCGGAAATGCATTCACTTATGGATTCGTGGCGTAATTGAGGAGCACATAAGGCATTGGATGCCGTCTCCTGTCACTCGCGCTATAGATTCCCCACAATTCTATGTCATCTTTAATGCAAGATGCATTAAATATTTCTTCGGCCACGTGAAACATTACGGTGTTCGTTCTCTCCAACAAAGGCAACACGTATTAAGTGCTAATATGTTTGTGCATGACAATAAACGAAACATAATTCACCGGCGCCAAATTTAACGCATTGTATTTACTCTTTTGTGGTTATTTATTGGAACGTGTGCTACTTCGGATGCGCATTACAAACTGCGTACTATGCGCCCAATGACACCGGCAAGCATGAGCCAAAATTTTTGAGGTGGCAGAAGCAACATTTAGTGAAATGCATGGCGGGACACTACTGCGAACAACTTGCAAGATGCCCTATTTGAGGATATCGTGGTGACTATTCCTGTTCCATGGCAGCGTTGTACTGGCTGTCTCATGAAGCCGTAGCTAGCGTACAAATTAAACCATCGCCATCGTGAAAACTGTTCTTGCTGACTTGTTTGTTGTCGTTCGCTCTCGGCATAAGGATATACTGGAGTTAAAATAACAGAGTGGAAATAAAAATTCCTCATCCAGCTGCGCATTCTGACCACCAGGCACTGGCTGAGATATGGCAGCGCTACCCGATTCAGCCATTGTCGGTTCATCATATTCGCTCTTCAAAGGGGAGTTTTATATGCACTCACAAGGAGACGCACGTAGAGACTGAACGATATTTCGTGCACGCTCAACAACAGAAGAAACGGGAAAAAATAGTAAGTAAAGAGAGAAAAACCGGCAAAACGAAAGAAGACAAGCAAAGAGAAACGAAAACGTGAAAGGAAATAAGCTAAATAAAGGAACTAAAGCCAATGAGAGATTGAGGAAGTGACAGAAAGGAAAACAGCAGTCAGGAAAGACTGCAAGGAATAGGGCCTGCACATGGCTTAGTTCGCCACATTCTGCCTGCAGGATAAGGGATCGTAATTTATTTCTCAATGAGTGCAGGCGATAAAAATATTTTTTCATCTTGAAGGAAGTCCCAAGTTCAGAAAAGGATCGCTTGATAGCACACGAACCACTCGCCGTAATGTACCACCATTTGCTTTCCTCAGCTAATAGTAATACACGAGAACTGAAGCGTACCGCTCTCCTTCCAGGACCGTCGATACGTTGGACGTACTAGCCCCGTTGGAACTTTGGTAAATGGCTCCATTCCCAGGTGACTGTTCATCAAGGTGAACCAATTCGAAGGAAGAAATGAAGGTGTCGTTGGAGCAGGGGGGCGTCGAACTGTAGTCGGAAAGCGCAGACAATGATGCCGTGTTTGGCACATTAGAGTCGATGAGTTCGCCTGTAATAGGAATGAATTCGGGAGAGCAAGTTGTTAACAGCGAAGATCATCTCGCCGGCCGTAAAAACTGGCATCCGCAGAAAACCGCGAAAGAGCGTCTCGCGTCCCCTAGTAATCGCTGTTGCTTGAGCTACGCCGCGAGGCCTAGAAACGAATCCGCATAATCACCGCCACTTGCCAATGGGCTGCGATGTCGCTTCGTTGCACCTGCGCTCAGATTAACCCAGCTCACTCAAGGCACAACATATTTTATACGGTATTGTGCAGGAAGAACTGGGAAACGAAAGTGCTGGTGCAGATGAGGAGAGAGAGAGAGAGAGATGATGATGGCAGGAAGGCAGGGAGGTTAACCGGGAAGGAAAATATCCAGTTTGCTACCCTGCACTGGGGAAGGGGTGAAGGGAGACAGAAAGGAATGGAAAAAGTATAAAGAAAGAAAGAGAGGTCAAATCGCGCACACACACAAGCACGGCATGTGTCAGAGACGGTTCACGAGGCCCGTTGCGCGCAAAAACTTGAGCACGACCTTCGTGGCTTTCTGCTGCGAGACACTGTCTATTGCAGATGGGGAAATGAAGGAATAGTGAGGGTGAAACACAGCATAGGCTCGCACAGTACGCTATAGCAAGTAGTGAGAAAGGGAGGTGAGGAGGGAAGCGGGGAGGGCATCGGAAAGGGAGGTGACAGGAAAGGATGTGGGGGAGAGTAGGATCGAATAGGATAGAGCATAATGTGGTCTTCTACATTATTATATACAAGTAGTGGGAAAGGAAAATGGTGAGGACGAGCGAAAGGAAGGGGCTGAGCGTATATTAATTAAAAAGAACAACGCTAACTTACTTGTATCAGTTGCGTTTTGACGACCTGCTTCTGCACTGGCGCTATCATCTTGTTGCTCTGGTAGTGTGCCAATGAGTCGTTCACCTTGTGCTGATCTTTTACATGAATTCGTGGGCTGTGACTCGAGAGCTTTTTCTCTTTGTTGCAATGAGAGTGTGAACAGGCTTGCTTTCATCATCAGCCTGGAAGAAGCCACTATCAACACTTATTATGGGCACGCACATAAACCGAGAAAATAACGTTGCCTGCGAAAGAGGTGCTACTTTTAACGTTATATCGTGGTAATGTCGTTTCGGCTTCGTTATCTATTTTCGCAAACCATTTCATCATCTAAGAATTAGTTCATTTAGCGCGAGATGTGGCATTCCTCCAAAGGCCGAATCCTAGAGTATTTCAAGTAAGCAAATGTGCAGACAACGAATGTGCATATTATCCATATGGCTCTACGTTATTGTAAGAAATAACCAAGTAGGAGATATGACTCATTCTTTCCGTGTCTGATGTTTTTTTTTTTGCGGTTTCTCCACAACCGTGGAAATAGGCGCTTTCATCCGTTTAATAACACAGCCAATCCTGTGACGGCACTCATTGTACCACCTCGACATTTCTCAACCCTGTTGAGATCGTTGGCCTATTTTTTTAAGGTCACTGGTGCGGTGTAATTTTCATCAGCGGAACTATTCTAGTCGGAGGCACTGCCGTGCTTATGATATCGACGTGCTTTTAATGCAAGACGAAAAAAAAAATCGCCCCTTTTTTGTCTCCCATCTACTGCCCACTGCCGCACTCAACCCATTTGGTCCTTAGGCCCACTGCTAAAAGCAGTGATTATTCTAAGTCGAATGCGACACGAAATTTAGAAATGGTTGAGCTCGAAAATGCGGCAATGATCACCGTAACCTGGACTGTATTTCTACAGGAGAAAAAGCGCTGAAGAGATGGCTAATAAATAAATAAATAAATAAATAAATAAATAAATAAATAAATAAACCACATCTGACCCCTACGCATTTTTAAGCGCGCGACCGACAGTTGCCCGTAGCCGTCTGCAACATAATAGCGACAGTCCGAAGGCCAACGTGCGATAATGTGTACAAGAGGTACAGTTTGAAGTTTAAGGTTCGTATCCAGGGGCCTCAGGGATGCAGCTTAATAGGCTTTGTAGTTCATTCACGATTAACCATAAAAAAGGCTAACCTTAGCTGTTCGTTCGGTATTCATGACGCGCAACTGGCTTTTTTCCTTTGCAGGAAAGCAAGTGTTTGGCTGGTACTCGCCGAGTTTAGTACTCGGCGATGCTCAACTCGGCGGTGCACTGCACGTGCTGATGCTCATAACCTCGCAAGTGACTGCGTGGCAGTGGTTGGGTTTAACGTGCCAAAGACGCGATATATTTATGAGCCACACTGTAGTGAACGACTGCACAAGATTTGCCTTTCTGGTTGCATTTAGCGAGCATTTGGTTTGGTTTTTGGTTGCCTTTAGCGAGTGCACGAGCCAAAACCATATTCGCCTCCATTGAAAATGCCACGGCCGCGACGGGCACAAAGCCTCCCTCTTTCGAGCAATCGAATGCCGCACCCAGCGGCAGATAAGCCGCCCCGATTGCAACAATGCCCCTACGCAGAACCAGTTCGGAAGAAGTTTTATTTCCGATGTCATCTCTTATCAGCACAGCGCCTTATGCACCTATTCTAGAACCGACGTCGGTAGCTTCACGCATGCGACACATTGAAGCCTTTTATCTGCTGCAATGAATGTCTTCTGTTGACGTCGCTATGGTCACCCGTATTTTACAAGTGAAACAAATTAAGGAGCCGCCTTCGTGATGTTAAGTGCGGGTTATGAATGTTTGTGACGCCTAGTTGCAGCCAAGCCTCGAGAACACAGTTTCTCACGGCCCCGTTTTGGGATAGAAGAGCCACGAATTTGTAAGGTAGGCCTTTTTGTGACGCTGATAATTGCGGGTTGTTTCATGAACTGGCTTGTTATTTTTGATTGCAGTTCCGACGTTGTCACGTAATGCAAGAAGTGCCTGTTTGTGCTTGGTAGAATTGCTTGTGCTCTAGTGCGCCCGTTTCGGCTGTCGGTGTTCCCCTCGCCCCTACTACAGACTACCACCAGAATAATGCGGCGGGCTCATGATCCTATTGCAGTTCGATTGGCATACTAACAAGTCAAATGTCTACCGCACCGGACTGAAGCAAGTCCGCGCTCCGCACTTGTGAGCCACTTGTTCGGGCTGTGGCTGATCTTGGAACATCGGGATCAACAATTGTCCTTAGGCCTCACCGGTCCCTAGCTGCAGCGCCTTTGCCAGGTCCCCACTCGTTGAGGTTGCGATGCGAAAAGGCTACCACCCACACTAGTGGCTCACGCATATAGAGTGCTTGTTGTTTTCTACGCTCCTAACAAGCTGGTGAAGCAACTTGGCCCAGCTCAAATGCTTGAGAAAAGCGTTAGTATAGATGGGTCATTGCAATAGTTGCAGGTATGCCAGGAGATTTGTTCCCGCCCAAAACATGCTCCTGTACATCAAGATAACTGCTGTCCTACATCGAGTGGTTTTATTAGCAGACGAGCGGGAAGGCTTTATTTTGTGGCAGTAACAGTTATCTGAACAAGTTTACAATAACGTGGCCGTCCTTCTTTACTACTATATGTTGCAGCAGAAATGTAGCACGATACTGATGAAGAATATATGGTGAAGAATATACGGTGATACCGGTGAAGAATATACGAAAGTAATTGACAAGACACTAGACAAAAGGCTTACGTAACGAATATGCGAAACTTGCCTGTATTGTCGCTGACCCCTCTGCTCCGTTGGCTACATATCCTTCAGTTCTAGGATCCTCATCATCACTGCCGGCCATGGTGTGTTGCGGCTGAGCCAGCCCGGCCGTGTGGCCGCAGGCTCTTACAGTTGCAGATAGGCTAATACTTTAGGAAGGGCGGACGAATTACTATTTCAAAGTTGTTTAAGAAACGCAACGTCTCGCATTCAATTTTATTCAAATCTACAAGCTCAGGCATGCGCTGCCCGCGGGGAGCTGATAAAATGTTTGGCGCATCATAATGTAACAACACAGAATGAAAAATTGACAATCATTTCTTCTCGATAGTATAAAGATTCCTAAGAGTCCTTAGCTATCACTCGAGAAGCAAATGCTGAAAGCCTTTTTCGCTTGATTTTGAAGATCGAGTGACGAATGACATGGGCTTGATTCATGTATGATAGCACATGACCTGCTGTCAATTTCGCTACCGCATATTTTATCACGTGAGGCCTATGCATCCCTAGCCGTAGAATGCAGGTACGCGCCAATCTTGTGTATATTGATATGAATCATAACGGAACTGGTTAGAATGTACCTATACTTGATATTAGTCGTCTATTCGTAGCCGTGTGGCTAATACTACTTCACGCCAAGTGTAGAGCACATGAGCTTCTATTTTTTACTGCTTTACTTTAACTTTTTTATAGCTTTCGCGGTCTTATTTTGTCAGATCACTTTTCAGTCAAGCACATGAGGGTTCCTCCTGAAGCAGAATGGTGAACGAAGCACGGTGTGCTGCGTCGTAGTGAGGATGGCGTTTGAGCTGCCAACGTTGAAGATAACTTAATATGGTTACTTGCACGCGCGATTCAATGCGAAAGACTAACGCAGGACAAGCGAAAAAGAAAGAGAAGTCACCGGAACAGACCTCTTCGTATTCAACTAGTTCGAGTGACGAAAAAAGCCATGAGTAATGGTATGAACGCTTCTTATAGACTAAAAATTTGAGGTTGATTTGGAGCTTAACTTGTCGAGATTCATCTAACTGCTATGTAAGACCATCTCTTTCAAGACTCGGTTCAATAACGTGGCTATATATCAAATATTCGCAGTGATGGCATAGCTCCATTTAGCGGTACCATAAGTTTACAGCCTAAGTATGAGACTCCAGTCTCCATTCAGAAATAAGGAAATATATATTTATATCTGTTGCAACCGCACGTAAATAACACCTATACATTATGCAAAATCCACCGCTGCCTTCACCATTGGTACAGCGTAAAAGCGAAAGTTTGCATGTGCGAGCCAAAGGGCGCAATTTTTTGCGGCCTACAAATAAAGCCGGGAAGTTGCCCATCCTACTTTGCGTATTATTCAAATGCATTGCTGTCACAGTCGATGTCAGGCGTTCAAAGCTAAGGCTGTTTTTGTTACGTGTGGGTGGGCATGTTGTTCTTCGCGTTGACATGAAGTGTTGCGTATGAAAGAACTAAGGTTTTTGTGGCCGTTTAAATTTGAAATGTTAGTTGCGATGAATGCGCTAATGAAGTGCACTTTCGTGATGAAATAAAAGAACTCCCTGTGGGGCGTATTGAAGTTGCATCATGCCGAATTCTAGGTACGTCGCATTAGTGTAGGTGCCTTTCAAATGGCGCTGTTTTTGATGTGTTATTAATTTTTACAAGTCATTGTTTCGATCAACCGGCTACCCTTTCCGAAACCGTGGGTATTCTGATATTTTATAAATGTTCGCATAACAATTCGCTATGGAAGAGGGGCCGCCGCTTAGCTGCGCCGCGCTACGAGAACGTAAAGGCGTGGTGTTACGCGCGAGCGCAGCGTCCTTAGTAAGCAAGCCTCGCTTTCAAGGGAATCAAACATTGGTGTTGTAGCATTGTAAACAGTAATTGCTAGTTGCCCCGTGTCGTTGTGACCAGAAGGACTAATCTTGATTTGTGACAAACTGAGACTGTGCACGTTTGTTGGATCATACAAGTACCCGCTGTGTCGTATAGGCACAAGATCAGCCACAACCTGAAAAATTCGCTGCCAGACACCGCGTCCGTGCTGGTTTTGCTGCCCCGCCAAACTTGCGCAACTCTGCCATCGGACCACGAGTACCGAGAATAAAGGTCTGCGAGAAGCACAGCGATCCAGTTGGATTATGTGCAGTTAGTCTACTTGATTCCTCTGAGCTGCGGAAGGTTATATGTGAGCCAAACTGGCAGGTGCCTGGCACTTTCGAGTGAGGAAGCACTCAAAGTTGTAAGTAAATTAGACGGTGCGCATCTTAGCGTGCAGTGTAGAGCCTGCGCGTTTCAACCATATTTTAATCGCATTGTCATAATTGGTAGGCGTGCCACTGAAACTGCTAAGGAACCTTTTCAAGAGCACTTCACTAAAACGAAATGAGAAACGTGTCTGAGTGATACACCTGTATGGCTGTTTGATGCCGAGATGCATTTGTTTCACACGTACTTGAAAAGAGATAGACAAACCTGCTTCATTGCACCATCGCCATATGTTGCGCATGTGCCTGTATGGTGGGACACCCTTCTTCCGTCCCGTATAAAATCAATTAGTAGTTGGCGCGCTGTGTGTACTTTTATGTCCCTTGACTCAGCGCCCTGTAAGTATGTGCTCTAATTCGAACCAACTAGCCGAAGAAGGAGATTCATAAAAATAATCCTAGGAAGGTGTTTTGACCTCCGAACGCGCCCCCTGTCACCACCGCTGCCAATGGCGCTATACCTTTCCAAAGGCGAAGCTTGTGCGTCCTCCAACTTCTGCTTTTTATACCTGAGTTGGTGTTTTTGTGTACCTCACTCTTTGTCTTCGCGTACATTTGCTTTGTGAGAGGATATATTCGTATCCCGCTTAGAGCGACAGCTGTGGTGCTTCCTTAGTATAGCGAATCTGATTTTATCGAATACCTCCAGTCGACATCTTCGATTACATACAGTTCAGACGCGACACAAATTCCTGCTGCTCATGATAGAACAGCTACTGTGTGGGCAAAGACACACTGAGATACACAGTTTTTGTCTAAACAGTGTTGTATTTGAAAATATTCCATTATATCCCGGTATTTTTTCATCGACAAGTGTGGCTCCCCAGCGCATGAAGGAACATACCAGGGCAGTCGCGGTTATTCGGACATTCATAGGCGACGCAAGTCTGAAAGGAAATTCGTAAAATCGTTTACTAACTAACGAAATTAGTCAAAACAAATGATTATGCATCTCAATTATGGGCGTACACACATCAATTCTCTCGAATACGAATAGTGGGCATCAAATATGTTTATTGCCGAGTATCTAAATAAAAATTTTCATTCAGGAATTAGTCATTTGAAAATATAATATTAACCATCATATAAAAATATAGCAACTCTATACATCATGAACACATTACCAATATGGGTTATGATATTGGAATTGCATAGACGGAATACAGCAGCATAGAGCAAGTGACAAGAAATGCTAAAGATCGCATTGAACGAATATCGTTGAATGTCAGTCCGTTGCAATGAACGCCCAAAGACACAGCACAAGGAGGCAGCTGCTAATCGCAAGGGAAAGATTTCGGTTGACTATAAAGAAAAACTAACCTACGTGAGTACCAACAGCAATACGAAACGCTCATTAACGCTTAGTGCTTCTTGGCGACGACCAGTTATGCGCGTTGGCGCTCTTCCCGTTGTCTACGTTGACATCTGCGCGCACCAGTGATGCTAATTTGGCTAGGCTTGGGACGTCTCCTGCCATGGCATAGACGCTTACGCTCAGTCGGTAGACTTAATTGCACACTTTACATTTGCGAACGTTTGAATCACTTCGATTATTGGAAAATTTTGAACGCCTGTTCACTTGCACAGAGGGATGTTCCTGAAGTCAGAAAACAAAGACTGTTTCCATTTGACTCAGCCCGATGGAATGATGCAATGTTGAGCGTGGACGCACTCCATAATAAGCGATATAATTTTGCTATCATTACCTCATTGTTGAAACAAATAATACAGGTGCAGTATTGTACGAATATTCGAAATATTAGAATGTTTGCATACACATAAACTCGATAAATAATAGAAATACAGCAACATTAACTACATCGTTAAGCTACGAAGATAACGTTACACACACACACACACACACACACACACACACACACACACACACACACACACACACACACACACACACACACATATATATATATATATATATATATACACTCACCACGAGGCAGACAGCACCACAGAACGGGCGGCCTCTGTGAAAAGCGCTGTGTATATTTCTTTTTTAGAATGCAATATATATGAATGTGTGACGTGAATGTTCTTTGTGAACCTACGAACCTACTGCCGTTAAGAAGCACTTCTTCTAATCGGCTGTGTTGATCGGCCCGACGTGGTCGGTGCCAGTGTGGAAAGGTGGTCGAAGAACCTCCCTCTGCCACGTGTGTTTAGAAAAGATGCTGACCTCATCTAATCGCTTTCTTAATCCGCTTTTTGTGTGTTGCATTGTATCCGAAAAGCCAGCTGGATGCCCGCATGTGCTGCAACATACCGGATTGATAAGGGATCGTCACACCCACCGGCTGCCCCTCCGGGAGACAGAGCATCGTCCCGATGCTAAAGGAACACACTAGTTAGAAAGAACGGAAATCGTTAGCACCTAATAAGAGCGCAGTGATGAAAATGTCTCTTCGTCTATCGTTCAAAAAACTTCTTCAGACGCGCAACGTGGAGTACTTCAGGTCGCGAGCGTCGCTGCTGTGATTGTGGCACTCCATCAGGCACAACTTCGTAGACGAGGGGCCCGAGTCGTCGCGTTATCTTGTAAGGTCCAAAATACCGGCGTAGGCGTTCCTCGCTGAGACCCTGGCGGCAATAAAACTAAGGGCACTTTATTGGGGCATACTTGCGCCCGAAAGCAAACTAAAACACACTGCTCGGCGACAGCGAAAGAAAGAAACAGGCCAGCGTGCCCGAACCGCGGCTGACAGAATCCCCGCCAGTGGGTGTGACGATCCCTTATCAATCCGGTATGTTGCAGCACATGCGGGCATCAAGCTGACTTGCGGATACACTCCAACACACAAAAAGCGGATAAAGAAAGTGATTAGATGAGGTCCTCCTCTTTTCTAAACACACGTGGCACCTCGGATTCAGAGTTCCTGGCTGCAATCTAGTCGCGTGGTTGTGCTTCTGACACGTGCGGCATTCTCTCACTCATGGTGCGGTACCTTTGTCCACATTCAGCCAGTAATAACCTTAGCACAGTTTGGACTTCGTTCGAATGCCATCTTCATGACCTGCATGGTCATGCTGACTGTGTCACAACGGACTAAAGTGGATTGGGTAACACAACACGATGCATTCTCTTACCTTTTCGCGTTACACCATGCAGGAGCATGCCATTGGCAGTCTGGTAGCCATTTCTGCCAGCCTTGATTTGGTGTCCCCTTTCACAGGCAGTTTCCATGTCAGTAATAATACTGACGTGCACAGCTCCAAGACCATGAGTGCGAATCGCCTGTTTGCGTGGTTTCTTTTTTTCGACATGATGTGCGCAGCAACCCAGTTGTCTGTAATTAGCTCGAAATGTTCCAGTCCTTGTAGGTAAGGGTGGATACGCTCCTTCATGGTCCAGTTAGCTGCGATTGCCTCAATCTCTGTCGAGTGCTTTTGACTGTCACTGTAGGAGACCTTGTCTACGTATTTCACTACACTTGTGGTGTCGGCATGCGTCTGGGTAAGTACTACTCCCGGCGCTGTGTACGAAGCGCCCACGTGTACCTTTGTCTGTAGGCTGGAGCATGACGAAAGAAGGCATGTTAGCGACTTGTTTGGTAAGGTTGTCCTCCCTCAT
This sequence comes from Hyalomma asiaticum, assembly GCA_013339685.2. Classification (NCBI taxonomy): domain Eukaryota; kingdom Metazoa; phylum Arthropoda; class Arachnida; order Ixodida; family Ixodidae; genus Hyalomma; species Hyalomma asiaticum. Next base: position 61,710,162 of record CM023488.1, read on the forward strand.
GTAAGCGACATGTTCAAGGCGTTTACTTTTTGTGGGATTTCTGTTTTAACAGAGTTCGTAAAGCAGTTTATTTTTTCAATGGTCGCCGTCCTAACCTCATTGTTTCGGATGGCCATGGCGACGAGACGAATAGAATCTAAGGCAATATTGCCTCCGGTAGTTGTTCCAAGCTTGGTTTCTACATACTGCCACTCGGTGGCGATACCCTGCGTGCTGATATAGCAATTTCTATTTCAGTGGCAACCATACGAGTCTTGTGGCAACCAGATTTCCTTCCACGGCGTTTAGTAGCTTCCTGCAATGCTGCCTTAACCTGTCCTTCACTGCCAAAAATGGACGAGATTGTGATTTCGCTGCATAGAGAGTATGGGTATTGTTTTCCGGGTCTTGTGATCTACAGCAAGATTAATTTAAAAGTTATCAATGAGATGAACAAGCTTTGTCAGTTTCCTGGTCTGCTCAGCTCCAGATTGTAAATTATGTCTTCGACAAACAGAAGCGCTCTTCCTTCGCAGAGATTCAATCCCTGATATGGTTGTGTGTTCTTTCATGAAGCTTGAACCCGGTAACCGGTCACACACCAACCCGGTGCCCTCGTGTGTGACCTTGTCAAATACTCCTTTCATATCGAGACTCAAGATCACCAAACGTCTAGGTTTGTTGTTCCTGTTTTCAGTGTGGCACATGTGCCTTGTATACTCACGTATCTCCAGCAATCAGATTTGTAAGAACGTTCTGCCAGGGACAAATTCGCTCCTCCAGTCAGTGGACTGCAGTGGCAGCCGGCAAGATGTAATCAGAAAAATGCTTTGCATTACCTCGGGCGTCCGGAGATTCGTATATAAGATTTCAAACGCCTGCATATCTTCCGTACGTCAAAGTGCTCCCCAGTAAATTCTCCACCGATTCCCACATGGCCTATCAAATGAGTGCAAGGACGTTTCGTAAGAAAATCAGCCTCGTTGAACCAATATCACCAAACTGTGGCAAATGAGTTCTGTGAAAAGCCCCAAAATAGGGTGACATTTATGAAACTGAGATTTATCATCCACCCGTTTTTGACACAAGCCCAGGAAATATGATTTCAGCTAATAGCTTGTTTCCAGCTTGGCCCCGCTGGCGCTTCGGCTATTAGCTGGCTTGAACAAGTCGAGTCACTGCTTGAAGTAGCTACTGCATGTTTAAATTTTCAGGTAACGCTCCCTGTTTAATGGATAACTAATCAAGACATAGAATAGACTTTGAGCAGACACTGTATAGCCCTTGTTGTTTTGCCTTCTCGAGTCCTTACATCAGCCATAATCGTAACGGTGCTTATAGCTATATAAGTGCTAAACGTATGATACAGCTGTTTATGCTGTAGAATACTGTAGTCCGCAAATATACGCTCAAGTCATGGTACTTGGTTGAACTAACACAAGCGCTAGCCTAAGTGTTGAGAAAGACAAAATAATACTGTTCTAGAGGGGCTCCTGTGAACATCTTTTTCAGAATGAAGATAACGGTGGGGCTCGAAGTCGGCCGCCTTTCTGCGCTCACCCTCATTAAGACCAAGTGGTTCACAGAAATACCAAATTGCCGAATATTTTTCTTTCTCTTGACTCTTAAGGCAGTGCTTGTTTCATTTCACCCAGCTAACATGACACGAGTACTTATTTTCAGACTACGGAACGCGATCTTACAGTCAGCCACATCGCACATTCAGCGCATATGCACATAAGCACTGTTCTATTATGCAACCAGACAATCCTACAGCCTAGCTATGCTAGAAATGATGTCTTGGATGACATAATAAACTTACCTGCTTCCAGCAAAACATTGGGTCATAAAATGTATTTCATACACGAAATGTAAGAAACCACCGTCTCACCACACATTACCTCAAGCGGGATTAAGCCACCGTATTTACTACGATGGCGTGTGTCTCCACATGATTGTCGCATGAAAATTTCCCCCAAAATTGATTATCATGAATTAAGTTCACACGCAACCACGGCATCGCAAATCAGGTCCAGCCGGGCTAATCTACATACGCTACTACTGAATTTGACTGAGAAAAAGAAAGCTAAATTTTCTTTATTTAGTTTCCCTTTACATCCTTTCTTTAGGCACAAGACGGTACATTTTGCTTATTGAACCGATAACTAGAACGCTTGAGTCAGTGCAAATACACTGGGCTTACAATTTAGGTAACAAAAATGTGCATGCAACAACTCACTTGTCCATGTGGAGCCGTGCCATGTCAGGAAGGAGCTTAGCGGGTTTGAAGCAGTGTGGCTCCGAAAGGATTTCCTTATTTGTTTTGGTCATCCACCTAAAGAAAATTCGGAAGGAATATATGGCTGAGAACGATGAAAACAGAACCAAATAGTAAAACAAAGCCAGAAGGGTAGTGTTTGTAATGGCTACAAAGAGAAGTACATTTTAACAGCAGGGCGTATGGCATTGTTTTAAATCATACAACCACTTCATCTGCTGACGCAGAGGAAAATGGCTGCAGAGGAAGTAATGCAGAGTAAGTGATTTATTCCATATCTTCTTCCGCTAATAAATTTAAGTTTTTTTTTTACTACTAAACAATACTAAACACTTCAGATAAATAACATTGACAGTACTGGTACAGACTTGGCTACTCTTCTTCGGAACTTTTAGAGCTTCCTCTTTTATGTGCAATAAATGAGACAGGTACGCAAGCAAAAAAAATAATTTAACTTGTACTGCGCCCATAAATGCTTCAAATACGGAGAGGAAGGACTTGTTACGCCTGTAGACCATGTGCAATGGAAGGAAGTGAAGACTGCTGGTGCCTTTCTGGTACATGTACTTTGCATACAAGGGAAGCGCCTGCGAGGAAAAACCTCTACGAGGTGTTTTTGTACCCTCAGTTGCTCAATAGGTACAGACGCTATCTTTATTAAAATTCGGTGGGTACGAAATCTAAATCTACACTCACATAGTTAAAATGTTTACATGCGGAAGAACTAGGCACGGAATATGTATGTAGTTCAGACACAGAGGCTAAAGAATTAACGCTTTAACTTGGGCCGCTCCTGAAATGATAAATTTTGTTTTATGGAGAGGAGACCCAAACATAGGGCATTGTATGCCTTTTGGAAGATTTTGGAAGATCTAACCACATGTGAAACATTTATCTTACAAGGCAACCCATGTGGAACGAATGATAGTAATGTCTACTGCTTAGTAAATGCCTATCACTAGAGGTGCTCAATTAATCGCAACTAAAGGAGCGTGACAATGATATCCAGTACTGGTTCTTTATGGGGCATAATGCACAACGTGTCGTAGATTACTACGGTGTAATGGTGACAACTTACATTCAATGACACCAGATACGGCGAGACCAAATTTCAGAACTTTCTTTTGGCTATCGAGAGCACTCTAGCTTTCTTTTAGCTGAAATTAAATACAAAGCAAAATATTGTAGCTGCTGCACTTTGAAATACAATGACAGAAATTGAAGAGAGCAAGTAATTGCGAAACGTTGGTAGTGCATATGTAGGTAGATATGCCCCGATTGCAGAGCTACGAAATTCAAACACTTCATACACGGCATAACACGTGTGCTCAGACTAGATTGACGTCCTTGAAACTCCAGTCATTACAGATTCCTTCATAATTGCTTGATTGCTGCTAGGTATGCAACAGTATTTGTAGGCACATATGCACAATGTCAATCCGTTGCAGTACTGCTGTGTTGCTTATTCAAACTTTTATGAAAGTATCAGGCCTTTCTTCTGAAGTATGTATGTGCAACAATAAATATTGCCAAGTATGGTATGTGCCACGTACATGTGATCGTAAAAAACTAAAACCTTTCTCGAGAGACGTGCACTCTGAAGGTAGTCTAAAAAAAATGGAAATTATTTGCCGTTACCGAACAAATATGCATTACCAGACAAAATCACAACTCCAAGGTTCCCTTCCATCGGCACTGAAATGCACGAAAGGCCGATTCACATATCACTGTAAGATAGCCACAGTCTAACTAGTAGAAACTGGCAACACATGAACTAAATTGAAAGCTGAAGAGTTTATATTCATAAATTGCAAAGATCCTGATTGAAGGTTGCCGTCAAATTAAGAAGGTGGTTTAGAAGTTGGCAATGTCAAATTCTACATTCCCACGTGTGCACATTTAAATAGAAAAAAACAATGTCAAATAAAAAGAAGGAAGACAGAGAAGAGAGAGAAAAACATAAATGTTAAAGAAAACGGAACATGCGTTATAGACAATGACATTTTTAATGACAATCTTTACACTTTATATATGTTTTAGATATCACGCCTCATTTGCGTAACACAAACTTCTTTCGTTGTGGATGCAGCGCTAGGTAACTCGGACACTTCCGCAGCATTGCATTATGCATTATTTTGTAAGTCTAGGGCATAACGATTGTTCTGCTTTCGAAACTAGCTGTATATTTCGACTTGTTTTCCTCTGAATGCTAGAAATTTTGGTAATATAATTAAGGTGAGGTTAGCTCACAAACGCAGAGTTTCTTTTTCCACGCATTTCTAAAGCTCCTTGACGACGCAGGACTAGAGAACATACTCACCTACAATGCCATTGTCCGAGAAGCTGCAGCACGCTGAAGTAGGCACATGTAATGTCTCGGACGCTCAGAGAGCCGAATGACAATACTGAAACTTAAGTGCACAAGCGCGAACACCGAAGTCAGCAAAAACATAAATTAAACACTTAAATTAGACATAAATTAAACAGCAAAACATAAATTAAACAGCAAAAACATAAACATAAACAAGGGAGGCCTTGGTTGCCAACCTGGGCGAAACAACCTCCTCATGAAGAACACTCCTTCACCACATACTCGTCATAACGGGGGAGGCCCCTGGCGCCTCACTTTAACGCACGGACTCGGACAAAGGTTTGGATAATAAATGTTTTCTCGCTCTCTCTCTCTCTCTCTCGGCAGTGCGTCTTGCGGCAGTGCGGCAGTGTGTACCGCCGGGATCCGTAGTACTACCACCTGTAACAGTGCACCGGAGATGTGAGGTTCGTCGCCAGGAGTTACGCCGATTGCACTGGCTACTTTCTCTGGTGCTCTCGACGCCAGTGGGGAAATCTAGCCATTGCGTGCCCGCTGTGCGACCTATGGTCACGTGCGCTTGAATACACTTTCGATAGAGATCCGGAGACCTTTTTCGATGCCTGTATTGAACACATTACATTAAATTACAGGCGCAATGCTAAGCGCTCATATTGATCTGCCGATGACCAGAAGGCATTGCGCTACCGGGTCGATGCAGCGGTATAAACAAAATATTTTCATGGTTCCTTAGGTGATCTAAGTGATAGACACGGATACGAAGAATATTTTCTAAGTACTTGGAACACGATTGGTGTGTGAAATTCTAGAGGCAAGAACAAGACTACAGAGTACATTAGCACAACTGCTACAAAGAAAGCACACGATGTGTGCTCTATGTAGCACCAGAGACTACCAAGACGCGATCCTACCCCGTTTTTCAGCTAAGGTGCTAAACAAGAGCTGTTGCTCCTGTGAAGTGTACGATGCCTCTCAAAACTATCATGTTAAAAGGCATGCTTCCACCAGCTATGCTGATACTGGAATTTCAAGTTATCTGGTAGTGAAGTGTGCACTCTATCGAACGTACACAAAAGTATGGAAGAAAACAATGAGAGTTATACCTTCCAAAGCGGAATCTAAATTATCGGACATACAAGTAATGCCTCACACTAGTCTTCTTTCTACGAACGCCATAAGCTTTAGGAAATATGTGCCGAGCTGGCATGAAATGTCACGCTTAAAGGCCGTTAGCCGAAGAGTTCAATGCGAAAAGCACGAGATTATTACTCTACAGACTAAATGACGATATCCTCTAAAGATCGCTTTCTGATAATTCAGTGATTATCATTCTCTCGTTGACAATCTAAGCATCTTGGACAGTGTCGTCCATTCCTAAGGTGAATGCGCGAGCGCGTGGCCGCGCTCGGTGGAGTGCTTGCGATTCCGGAGCGGTTGCGCATGTAAAGGATGCGGCGCATGCGCACAGGGCTCTGGGGGAGGTGCCTCGCGTCGTACGCTGTATACAGGTCCGGAGTGCAAAGCATCAGCGGCGCCGTAGCCGACACTGTACACTGGGCACTGCAGCGGCGCCGTAGATTTTAAGGCGCCGCTGCAATGTGCAGTGTACAGTGCCGTCCACCGTAAGAGTTTAACACAATGTACATAGACTAAAGGAATATCCTCCGGGGCTTCGAGTACTATAGAGCAGCCCGCACGGAATAGCGGACCGAGTGTTGCTAAACCATAGCACAACGTAGCTTGCATGCAGGTTGTGCGCACGAATATTTTCTTCACGCATTATACCGTTGTTGGACATGCCCTATGGGAAGAGTGCGTTCTGTGTACACGCTAGCCGATAATGTGAAAGCTTATATACATACTCGCCTAGTATTTTACATTACATGCCTCATAAATAGACTCAGATGTGCAGCCCCCGTCTTGTAAAATTCCCTGTTTCTCCTTGCATAAGTTAATTGCAGTAGCCTGAGTGGAGGAATTGGCTTGAGAACATATAATACCGAAACGTGCGTTGTTAAATATTGCGCCTATTTCTGAAATGCATATTGAGCCGTCATGAGTGATTATCTTGTGCACATGATATTCCCTGACCGGCCCACCTATTTGTCATCCCAGCATTGCAGTATCTTCTTTGTGGTCGCGACTTCTTTATTGACGAAGTAAAGGGCGCAAATCTGTTGACCAATCCAATAAGTCCCCACTCCCCGAAACAAAGGCAAATAATGTTGTGGCTTTTGGATTGCCCGCCAACGCCAATTTTGGTTTCAAGGCTTATTGAGAAGGAAGGCTTGTCGAAAAGGGAAAAAAAAATACACTCTTTAGCTTCGCATCGCACAGGCATACACAACTTCTAGCATCACATATAAGAACAAATGAGTGTCATCAACTCGCCAGATGCAGGTATAACCGGTGGTATATATACGAGTAAATGCTAATCACAGTCTAAATAAATACCAGAAAATTTTTCCATGTGCGGGTGCACATGAACGCCTCCTCGGGTGCATATGAACGCCATCGACGCCTCCTCGCAGTTCATGCATGTACTTCGAGGTGGCGTCGTTGTTGTCACTTGCAGCATTTCAAGAAAAACATTTCGCTTGATACAAACATAGTGCAATAAAGTAATCAATAGGTCATCTTCTTCCTAGGTGAATCGCCGCCATAGAAGTACCACTGGCATAATATGCCGGTTAAGCGTTACTATACTGCCATTGCGGCCGCTCAGCGCAAGCGCAAAGGTTGGCAGTCTCTGCAAAGCTTTTACTACCATCGGCAGTTGCCTCTCACTCGCCGACGGTGACTTCGTCCGCGTGTTCGTGGTGCGCAATTTGATGAATTTACTTATTTATTTATTCATTTCTTTGTTATATACGAAATAGTACGGACATGCGGTCCAAATAGAGAACGTCACACGTGGAGTATGCAGGGAAAAAAGAGAAAAAAAGACACACAGAACCTAATATTACGGAACCATAATAATGACTAGAAGATACAAAACAAGCAACTACTACAGTGCGCGATTAGGCTGTGGACTTAACTGTAGCATTCCAGTCGCTTATAGCTCGAGGTAGAAAACAAAGCTTGTACGCGTACTCTCAAAGTGGCGGGTCAGTTCTTCTAGACTGCTGTGACGTGTACTACTCTTTGGTAAATTTACGTTGAAGCATGAACCGCTGATGCAAATTTTTAAGGAATTCAAGTGTCTGCATTTTTCTGAACTCTCTCGAGGTGCACCAATCCCGAATTATGGATACATATTCCAGCTAACGTCTTATGGGGGGAGAAGATACATAAGATTTGATATTTGCAGGGGCTTTCATAAGTTTGTATCTTCGAACCTATGACTTTCTGAAGGCTAGAGCACGAATTTAGGTATGTGATTACTGCACGATAGTATCCTCTTTGGGATAGGCCCTAGGTATTTATAACTAGTGACTTCATAAGGAGATCATGAACCTATCCTATAGCTATAAAGAACACGTGATTTCTTATGTGCCATTCACAGCAGCACGCTTTTAATTTATTTCACTCTCATTCCCCGTAGCTCCCACCATGTGAGAAGATTATTTTAACGTGTTTCTGGGCAGCTCTGATCCGACAGAGAAATAATCTTTCTGAACTTCACCTAATTATCCCTAATCATGGATTATAATGCGGTGGAGAATAAAAGATTCTCCATGTTCCTTACATGATCCATGTTTCTTGTGGTACGCGGCTTTGACTTCGACGGGCTCAAGGTTCCACGCGATGCGCTCGTGTGTTTGAACCACTTTGCGACAGTGATAACTAAAAAAAGAGCAACAGCGGTCAATCAGCGCTGCAAGTGTACTCATAATTTGTTCTTCCTTCCGTCTCTTCGGTTAAAGAGGAGTGGCTACAATATATGAGAAAGTTCCCAAAAAAGATTGAGCCTCATCATCCGGTACGATTGGAAACGGCTTCGTTAAGGCACCCTGCATTTCTGATTATCCATCGTTCAAGACGTTGCGGTGCTGCTTCACAGTTCCTCCAAGCACTACGATTGCTCCCGAGTGCGTGCGTTTCGGGAATAAGCTAGACCAGCCACTTCGAGACCGCTTCAGGCGGCGTAAGAGAACGCCGCTGTACAGAAAAGATTTCTCCAGATTCCCGATCCTTGACTGTCGTTGGTCATTTGCTGGTCAGCGCTGAAAACTGACCGGTGGTAAAATGCTTCAGATTTTCTACGTTCGTCGCAGTGAGTTGTAGACTTATCGCTGTTGCTCTAGAAGCCACTCAAACATTCGCGTCGGGCGTGCAAAATCTGTAGAACGGTTCACACCATTCGCGAAGCAACATAAAAGATAAGCGCGAGCTGCGCGTTGCGCCACAAGAAAATGGAAACGCGATCCGCGCCAACAAATCAAAACAAAGGAACGTGTCAATGCCCCTTCTGAAAGAGCATCGCCCCGAAAACACATGAAAATGAAAATATATGCATAAAATGAAGTAAGCTAAAAATTAAAGTGTCTCATTCAAATAGCCCGCGTGTTCAGGTTAAGGCGCACCACGTGTGCAACCTCGGGTCGTGCGCGGTGCCGCTGCTGTTACGTTAAGACATCGGGAATGACCTCATAGTCCAGTGCATAACGATATCAGACTACCTTACAGTGTACAAAGTAGCGCCACAGGAGCTTTCACTCAGTTCGCGTCGTCGTATCATCGTCCAGAATATCACAGGTGCGGTTGGTTGGTATCTTGTGCTGCGTCGTGGAAGATTGTCGTGATGGCTATCGACCCTGTGCTGATTATTGCTACACAGGCAGGCGAGCTGTTGAGTTCTTCGGCGCATTGCAAATTGTCGGCAGCGTCGTCGTCTCGTTCCTTGGTGACGACCAGTAGCATTTCGTAGTCCGTAGACAAGCTATAGCTCCACCTATGTGGTTTCTTCCACCGCCACGTTAGGCGAAGGCCAAACACGCGAGTGTGGCGTCCCACGTCTTGTTCGACATGGACGTACATGACCAGGATGTCGGCGACTGTCTCATTTGGACGCTCAAAGAGGCGATGCGTCAGTGGGTTGTCGGCAGGAAGTTCGACAGTGCCTTGTCGGCTGTACTCCAAGATCGCCTGAGTTATACCAGCCGTAAAGGGCATACCAGTATTGGTATGGGGTCCTCTAGGCATCCGTGTTGGAGGACAATGTCCTTATGATGAACTTGGCTCCCTCGGCGGCATTTCCTTTGGCCAGGGCCCTTGTTAAGGCATGCCGGTTGAGGGAATCAGCCGCTACGACGATCCATTTATTGCCGGAAGTCGACATCGGGAGCGGCCCCAGTAGGTCCATAACAATTCGCTAGAATGGTTGGCAAGATCGTTCGACAGGCTGGATAAGTCCGCCTGGCCTAGTTGGCTGCGTTCTGTATCCATTTTTTCACTTTGTTGCAGCGCAATATACACGAGGACAAAGAAGGAAACGAACAACACGGCGCCTTCTTTGTCCTCGTGTATGTTGCGCTGCAACCAAGTGAAAAAATGAATACCAACGAACTTGCTGTTTATCAGCCAAACTTGCTGAATACCAGCCAAACTTGCTGTTTTACTGCGTTCTGTATCGCCGACAGTCCTACCATGTCCTTACGTGATGGAAGACATCTGCCGTGAGGCGCGGCTCGTAGTAATTCTTTTGTATCCTCGCAAATCTGCGGGGAAAACCGGGATGTCCGGTTGTCAAATCGTCGTGTAATGCTTCCAGAACCTCCGGACATAATGCTGCCGGCACTACGAGGAGCTCGTCGCCTCGGAGTGGCGACTTCTTCTCCGGGGGAACATCGTTTTGCACGAAAGACGAAGCCAGTCCTCCCCGGAATACCTTCGGCACAACGACTATCTTGCCTTCCAAGTATCCCATATGGATCGAGAGCTCGGCGTCACCTCCTTGTCGTTCCGTGAAGTCTTCGGCACTTACGGGTCCCAAGAAGGAGTGGTCGTGCTGGGCAACATGCGGTGGCGGGTCGACGGAGGCGCGAGACGAGCTGTTGGCGTCAGTGTGTTTTCCTGTGGTATTGTAGACGATGGTGATGCCGAAGTCTGAGACTCCATCGTGGGAGCCGTCCTGAAAGGTTTTTCCAAGATAACTAGCTAAGAGAACGCTTTATGGTGACTGAAGCGCTTGAAGGCCTGACATACAGGTAGGAGCGCAACTTTGGTGTAGCCTGCACGATGGCAGCGAATTCCTTCTCTGTGGTGGAATGGTTCGTTTCTGTCATCGAGAGTGGCCGAATAGATTTACTGGTAACCGTAAAGCACAACGACGGTGCCTAGTCCTACCTTGCTTGCGTCACTGCGTATTTCGGTTCGTGGAAGTCTGGAAGCATTGGCGGCGAGGGCAGTCTTGAGTTCTTCGAATGCTTTGACATGGCGGGTTTTCTACTAGAATTCGAGGTATGCTTTGGTGAGGTGCACCAGATGGTCTGCAATGCGTAAAAAATTCATTGGCGAAGTGCCTAGAGTAAGTGCACAGTCCAAGAAATCTGTGCAGTGCATTCTTGTAGGTGCGCCGCAGAACGTCTCGAGATCGGTTTTCTGCTAGCCAATAATGTGACCCAGAACAAGCAGCCCCTCATTTGCGAAGCGGCAATTTTCTGGTTTCAAAAGGAGGACGGATGTCTTGATTACCTGCAGGAAAGCATCCAGGCGACTGAGGTGTTCGTCGAAGTCTGAGGCCAGTGCGCAAAGAAATCGTGCATGTAAACGAGGCAAGTCTGCCACTTTAACGTTGCCCGTACCGCTATTTGGCACGAGAACGCAAGGCCATCAAGAAGCAAGTGTACGAAATGCTGCGTGCCATCAAGCCGTCAGGAGTCCGTGGAAGTCTCCCGTGGTGTTTGTGGTTAAGCAGGATGGAACTCTCCGCCTCTGCGTTGATTTTCGTGGCGTGAACAAAATCACGAAGACGTCTAATCCTTGCCACGGAGAGACGACGCCTTTCATCAACTCTACAACACGAAAAAGTTTTCATTGATGGATGTCAAGACAGGCTACTGCCAGATTGAAGTCGACCAGGCAGACCGACAGAAGACTCTGTTCGTAACACCACATGGCTGGTTAGAGATTAAAGCCAGGAAGTTTGGTCTTTGCTTGGCGCCTGCGACTTCCCAATGCGTTATGGATTCAGTAGTGGCAGGCCAAAGTTGGTAGGCTAGGCTCGTCTACCTGGACGACGGCAGGTCGACTGTTATTCAAGGAATAAAAACATCTGCACTAACCACGAAGACTAGAAAAGATTGTGCAGACCCGCGCACTGTGGGAATCAATGGGGCGCGAAGCAGTCAACAATGAAATTGCCTGTGACGAATTGTTCGGCATTCATCCAAGTGTTACGAGTAGGATCAAGGCTTTTGCGCAAAGCAAATTAGCTGCTCATGGTATGCTTAGCATCGGCTAATGAGGAACGTCGACAGCACTGTGGCGACTAAATGGTACGTCACGGCACCATGTGACGATGGAACTCACCTTAGTCCAAAGTACAGACCTCTGCATTTTTGAAAAAAAAGGACACTGTACAGTGCATTAATGAGCTATAATAAGTGTAGTTCATTGAAGTATTCCTGGAGTATCGAGGAAAGAAGCATAAAAGCAAACGGAATGGTAACAGGACATATGTATTGATATTTTATTCAACAATACTGTCGATCTCATTCGAGATCGTAGCAGGATGAACTCACAAAATACTTCCTACATGAATTCATAAAAAAGAACAGACACATTGACGAGTGCAATTAGATCTACACAGCACAAACATAGACAATTCCGTAATACATTACATAGTAATATTTGATGGGAATAGCGTTGGAAGCGTTAGAACGGGACGAAAGATCTAAATAGGGCATAACGAAAACAATATCACATGCACAGCGCACAATGCCGCAACATACATATTTAACACAATAAAGAATTTATGTACATACATTGTCTAAAAAAGGCGCTCTATGAGCAGCTAATACTGTGCGGGTGCATTTTAATGAATAAGATGTCTTCTTATAATCATATAATGAACACGTCTTGGTAAGACATGAGCTCTAGATCAAATAACACACACGGAACACACAGGCCATCCAACTGCGAGGCAAACAGCAAAATTTGTAGTAGTGTTGCAGAAACTTCAAGATACTTAATAAGTGTGGTGGATTTTAACTGATTCCATTCTCTAATTACAAGTGGGAAATATGAATATTTGAAGCAGTCCGCATGTGATGAGTAATCGTCAGTTGTCCAGGAATATTTTTGTCGTGCTGGTCTGGTACTGATTAATGAGATGAACATGGTGGTGTCTACCTTCATGTTGCGTGTAAGCATTGGAATAGGAATTTTAGTCTTATCACAGATTACAAGCAGAATACATGTTGCACGAGCACCATTTCAACTCCTGGTGCAGTAGATTATTTTTACTATGCATACCGAGCGGGCGAAGTGGCCGTGGCCTAGTGGTACCGTGTTTACTTGGCCACCTCGATGGCCTATGTTCGATGTCATCCTTAAGCATGATAGGTAGCATGTGTGCTTGTTACATCTGCATTTCAATTGCAACCTGGAAGAAAAGGTCTTCCCTTATTTTCTCAAGAGTAGAGCTCTTTCAGCCAGCCGATCTGCGCCAAGCTTGAACAGAGGAACGTGGGCCACTCCTACAGGCAGTGCATCAGCGTGACGGGCAGAAAACTTGATTGATTTGTGGGGTCTAACGTCCCAAAACCAGCTCTGATTATGAGAGACGCCGTAGTGGAGGTCTCCGGAAATTTAGACCACCTGGGGTTCTTTAACGTGCACTGACATCGCACAGCACACGGGCCTCAACATTTCGTCTCCATCGAAGTGCCGCCGCCGCGGCCGGGATTCGATCCCGCGACCCTCGGATCAGCAGCCGAGTACCATAGCCACTAGACCACCGTGGCGGGGCGCAGAAAACTTGAGACACCGCTCAAAGTTATGAGTTGCATCCCTGGAGTCCTGGCTTTTCATATGTTCATTTACTACAGCCCCGAAGTTTCTTATGTATATTTTAGTTGGTCGTTGGTTGACCTCGGTTCCGTACCATTCAAACGCCTGTGGCGCATACCGTGGGCCGAACACTACTGGTATGAGCCACACATCATCGCAGTGTCGTTAATCGCGGCGTAAATCACAAGTAAATGGCTTTAATGCTGTAAAGATAAGTGATTCATGTTCGTCATACCCTCCCTAGCAAACACTGGGGCAACCCCGCCACGGTGGTGTAGTGGCTATGATACTCGGCTGCTGATCCGAAGGTCGCGGGATCGAATCGCGGCCGCGGCGGCCGCATTTCCATGGAGCCTAAATGTGAGGCCCGTGTGCTGTGCGATGTCAGTGAACGTTAAAGATCCCCAGGTAGTCGAAATTTCCGGAGCCCTCCACTATGGCGCCTCCTAATCAGAGCTGGTATTGAGACGTTAAACGCCACAAATCAAGTATTGGGGCGTAGCAAGTGGACGAGAAGTAGGCGGCTCAATAGGATAGATAGATATGCTCAAATAACTTAAGTTCGCCGGGAAATGCTTGGCGTTTAATATATGTTGCCGGCTTCCTGCTGTGCTTTCAAGAGCGCAGCACAGTAGCACGGTAAGCCATATTTTGCTTCGGAAGCCTGCTAAAAGGAAGAAAACTAGAGAAAGAATGGAAGACCACACAGGAACAATCTAGCCTTCGCTGTTATCGTGGTGCGTTCTTTCCGCAGGCCTGGGAGTTTTTTATTTTAGCGTCTCTTTAACATCACTGGCGGTCAGCGTAGCTGTGATGTCGCTGTGGGCAGTTAGGTACCGTCCAAATAGTTCTTCATGTTGGGAAGGTATAGTGAGCCTGTGAAGCTCTACTGTTTTTTCTCTGTGTTAATTGCTTGAGATTTTAATCCTCCACAAGGATAGCTGCGCTTCCACTGAAGGAGCAAGACTGTACAATGTGATGCAATAAAAAGCATGCACAGTTTATATATGCCGGTTTCGGGCTTATCGTGTTAAAGCAGTAAAGGAAGAAACGGCGCCATCGACAAAACTAGTTAGGACTTGCTTCCCCCCCCTTCCTCTTCTGCGCTTGTTATGCTCTGTTGGTACGTATGCAGCTTCGAAATAGCCTCTTCCGTGTATTCTTTCGATGTTATTGTGACTGATTTTCCAATGTCGGTGTCCGTGATACATTAGTAATGGATGCAGAACGTAGATAATTGTATAACCTCCATTACTTATCATAAGCTTTTCAGTTTATTTCAATGTTTAATTAATGTACATGTGTTTTCTTTGCGAAACTTGTTCTAGGAAACGAATTTGGGGACTTGTTACCGCGAAGTTGTTCTTTGTCTCTGTCAATGGCTGCCTGCAGCCCACGTATTCGATTATCTATTCTTCGAATCTACACTTATCTGAACTAAATAACTGACACGCCGATGGAGACAACAAACACAGTGTTTTTTCAACAATGTTGTATTTGAAGACATGCTCTAACATTTGAGAATGCCTTCATCGACAAGTGTGCTTTCCCAGGGCCCTAAGTACAATGCCAGGGCAAGTGCAAGGACTTGGACAACTCCAACCTCTGCATTCCTGAAAGGCAATTTGCAACGGCAGTTGGTAATTGGGATGTTAGTTATCCACAGATATTTTCCATGTCAATTATATGCCACTATTAAATTCCGCAAATCTTAACATCACCCTTAGAATATCGAATAGTCTTTGATCACGGAAACAAAACTGTTCCTTGAGAAATAGTATTTACTTACGAGGCAATTATTCTGAGAAAATACACTAATAATATTCAATGCAATATATATTACTCTACTCCACGTAAAACATTTTGTGTCGATTAAGTAACGAGATCATAATAGTATTTATAAAATACCATATCATAAAGCAAGTAACAAGAAATATTAAAGGCCATTTCGAAGGAATGTTACGTATTCTCTATGTCCGGTCCTCCAATGTATCTGGGAGACCGAAAGATAAAGGGGAACTCCGGTGCTTTTGCCGCCATATTGTGATGTTGCTGGTTAACAACAGTGCTGTTAGCCATAGAGATCCCAGGCTCAGTCAATTTTGTCAGAAACTCGCTAATAATTTTAAATAATCGAGTGAACGGTGATTTCAAACAGAAACAGAAACGGGCAGGCACTTCGTACGGTGTATGCGATGACGTCACAACCTCCCCGCCATTTGAAACAATCTGACGAAGCTGGCGACAAACAAATGAATGTGGCGGTGTCATCCAACCATGTCATCATCATCAGCCTGTCTACGCCCACTGCAGGGCAAAGTCCTCTCCCACGGATCTCCAATTATCCCTGTCCTGTGCTAAGTGGGCCCAATTTATCCCTGCAAACTTCCTGATCTCATCTGCCCACCTAACTCTCTGACGCCCCCTGCTACGCTTGCCTTCTCTAGGAATCCACTCCGTTACCCTTAATGACCAACGGTTGTATTGTCTTCGCATTACATGGCCCGCCTAGGCCCATATCTTCTTCTTAATTTCTATTAGTATGTCCCTAACACGCGTTTGTTCCCTAACCCACACCGCTCTCTTCTTGTCCCTTAAGGTTACACCTACCATTTTCCGTTCCATAGCTCGCTGCGTCGTCCTCAATTTAAGCTGAACCCTCTTAGTTAGCCTCCAAGTTTCTGCCCCGTAGGTGAGTACCGGTAAGATGCAGCTGTTATACACTTTCCAGCTGCTATACAATACAATGTATTGAGCTCTCTTAAACTTGACAGCGACAGTTTTAGCGCTGTAGTGTCGCCGTTTTAATTTAGACGGCCGCGCCTCTTCGCGTAGGCAGCGTTGCAGCGCATGAGATCAAAAACACAGGGTGGGCCCACGGTAATCCGCTAAAAATTCTTAAAATTCATTTTCAGGAAAACTAAATGAGTTGCAACCGCCTGTATCGGGACAAATTATTCCAGTACCGAAGACAACATGTACTGAAGATTTCGTTGAGATCAGTGGATATTGAAAAATCGCCGGAGTTAAACCACAAAAGTTGCTCGTAAGGCAGGGAGGGACCACAAAAAATGTCTGATCCCTCTGTCATAACAATCGGCACAACAGGAGAGTCAAACATCTCTTCGCGAAGCTCTATAATTAATAAGCGGAAATGTGACATATCTAATCGCGGAATATTGGTTGGTTTCTTTGGACATGTGTACAATATAGATGTGGACAACATGCACACCTCGACACAGCACAGGTGTCTCCCATAATCACAGCTGGTTTCGGGATGTAAAACCCCACAAGTAATTCATCTTTCAGCGGGAGAGGACGCACGTCAATTTTCTTTAAACGACATCAATCACCGCAGGAACATAGACTTCCATCCTTCTTTTGCAACAATGCCATTGGAGACGCCTACGTGCTCTTGGACAGCTAGTTGAATGATATTATTGCGTGGCATTTAATCGCATTGTAGATTGACGACCTTGCGTTGCCACGCTGAATGTCGGCATGAAGACTGGCGGATTGGAGGAGCGAATTCATCGGTTGTGATGCCGTGTTCTGTAACAGGTATTAGTTGAATCCTAGGTAACGACGGCTAACCGTCCTCGTTTCTTGAAGCAAGGCTTTGAGCTCTCGTTGTTTACGGCTGGGAATAACTCGATCAGTACCGAGGTCTTGTTTGAGAATTCATGTTGCCGATGCAGGTCCCCACAGTCAGGCTCATCAAGGCACTGCAGACTTCTAGCAAAGTTTCATGCATAGGCGATTATCGTACTTTGGTTTAGGGGCATGCATTCGCGACTCCAGTTTACCAGGATTAAATTCGCTTTCCGTAGATGTAGCTCGGCTGTGCCCCCTGTTATGCAAATCCGACGGTTCAGGAAGAGCTGCTTGTTCTCGATACCGCTTCCAAATCTTCAGGTTCCATTTAATCACATTGCCTGCCATTCAGTCACATTGAACGCGTGGTAACTGATGTTCCGATCCGGCATTATCGCATTGCCTGTCGAAAGCATTATCTACTTGCATCTTCAGCCGATTACGGCGCTGTGTCGGTTTCAATGTTGCTTTTAGTTATTTTACATCGTTAAGCCTTGATCTGATTACGCGAGATACCGTGTTAGAGGGCTCTTGAGATTTCGACCTGCCGAGGTTTATTAAAGCGCACTGATATAGCACAGCACACGGGCCGTAACATTTTGCCTCAATCGAAGTGCAGCCGCCTCGTCCTGTATTCGATCCGATGAGCTTTGTGTCAGCAGCCGAGTGCCATCACTACTAGACTATCGTGAGATGTCATACGTGGGAAAGAAAACGACGTTGTCTGAAGCGGCGTTCTCATGGCATGAATAGGCTCTGAAGGGCTCGACAGAATTGCATACATGTGCAAGTGGTGACCGCATTGGTGCAGCGCTAGTTTAATTAAAAGACGGGCGCCAACACTCCATTGCCTAGGCGATTCGAAGTCTGCACAAAGCTGAGAGCAACTGCTATATTATAGAGTTGTAATGTCTTGCTGTTTCCACGTTACACAAGTTCCGATCCTGTTTGTATGGACGACATGTTAATGCCGTATCTCATAACCATTCTTCATATTTGCTTCTTGGTGTACGCTACCTGGCTGGTTTGTTGGGTGCTGCAGCTTCAAGATTCTGACTTATCTTGCTCATTAGAGCGGTAGATGCGATACAGACGCCGTTTGGTCATCTCGTGTTATATTACCAAATGGGGGCAATAATGACGATTTTGACAACTAATTCGTTTTAGTCACCTCTACTTTCTGAACTTGGGCGTCTTCAGACACGAGGAACAAGGTGACCGTGCACTGAGACCAATCATAGAAGACACCAAGAGACACGAACTTGCTATGACATTTATGGTTTATAACGGTTCTTTGTGTCGTAGAGTTTATTCTATGGTGCGACCCTTCTCTTTGTCGTCCCGGAAAGCCTGCGCCCCGCCGTCCTCCAGACCATGCACACTGACATAACGTCCACCACCTTGTGTTTGTCTGAACGCTTCCCCGCATCCGACATCGTTTGTACCGTCCCCCATTATGGAAGACGATTCAGCGATATGTCTGCAATAGTGATGTCTGCCAGCTCCATAAACAAATCGACTGTCGCTTCTGCTTCTACTTCTATGTAACAAGTTACGCCGCTGACTTCACCGTAAATGTCGGCATACACCTCCTCGACCCCTCCCCAAGTCTTTCACTGCCTACCGCTGGATCGTCGTGTTCATCGATCACGTAACACATTATACGTGATACAATGGGACTTGCCCATCGATTGACTCGGCCAGATAATGTGACATTTCATGATTTCTACTGGATTCGATAATCCTCCTTCACGGAGCCCCCATGTCGTCATCAGTTATCATAGCTGGGAGCTCACCGCCGATGCTGTTGAAGAATTGCCACGGCTTTGTGGGTATCAATACTGTGATCCTACGCCTTAGCACCCGCAAACAAATGGCTACCTGAACGCGCCAGACCTCCCATCAACCCATGCCTTCAATGTATATCTATGCGGACGATAAGACCAGGAATTCTGTATTACCTTTACTTATGTATCGTAGAAGAACTTCTTGCTGGGCGAGTTGGTGCATGATTTTTTCCAAGTTGTTGCGCGTAGAATGGACAACCACAGGAAGAACAAGGCAGACATAAAGAGCGCAAACTATCGAGTGGTTTATTTGCTCTTGAAACAGCTTATATAAGCATGTCCAATCGTCACAAGGATAGGAAAGAGGGTTGAAAGGGGTGAGAGGGGAAGCATACAATTCAGAACACCTCACCGTCACATACACCTGCGCAAAAACTGGTCTTCAGCCTTATACAAGGTAACAGAAGTATCACTTATACATTGATCACTTTTATCTTTAATAAAAAACGCTTCTAATAGTTCACAGCCAACTCTGGTGTGGCTCCTCCCGAGTATCTTAATCTTTTTTAGTAAAGGCTCACATCCCATGCACTTGTTGCAATGAGCAGGCAAATTCGCTCCTTCTCTTTTTTCCAGAGACGAGGCATGCTCCGCCACACGTTCATTCACGCATCGCCCTGTTTGGCCCACGTAAGACCTTCCACACCTGAAGGGAATTTCATATACCACCTTCGTGGCACACTTCACAAAAATTGGCCATGTTGAATTCCGCACGCGCTGCCTCGGGCTTCCTTGCCACTAATTCTAGGGCATAACCCGGCCAATACCCTAGGTGCCGAAAACACCACATCGACCCCATGCCTATTTGCCACTTTTTTCAAATTGTGGGCGACCTTGTGCATGTACAGCACAACAATGGGCTTCCTTCTCGGCAGGGACTCGGTGCCTCCAGATCCCCTTTCCTCCTTGCAATACCTCACGACTGTATAATGATCTTCAGATGTGAAATATAGGAAATAAATGTTCACTTTCTTTACAAACAACATGGTAATACACATGTGTGTTCGTACAACTCAGGCCTCGTCACAACTTATGCGACTCCCCTTTGAAACTGCAATAATCTTTCATCTTTATGGAAATTTCTATCCTGATGCAGGAATAAAATGCCAGCGCCCTGCTTATTTTATGTTCACGAAATATTCTTTGTGCGGCACACGTGCCCTTGTATACTCACATGTCTCCAGCAGTTAGCTTTGTAAGATCGTTCTTCTACAGACGCATTCGCTGCTGCATTCTGGGGCCTGCAGTCGCAGCTAAAAGAAATACATTCAGATTCACTTAGACTGTTCTGCGTGCACCACCGGGGGAACATTATTGTAATAGAGTTGGAACACCTGCATATGTTAATACCGTAATGGTGCTCCCCAATCAATTACTGTGGTGCTTCTAATTTTACCGACCGTGTCAGTGCTAAAGGATTCCGTAGCAGGCCGAAGGAAAGTAAATGCAATATTGTTCAGCAAGAATTCTACAGCCATGCGTTGTGTTAAACGGCAGACATGTGGGCACGAAAGGAGGGAAAGTATATTCTTCTAAACAACGATTCAAACTCCAACGTCGTCTTATCTGCATAAATCAACAAAAAATTGCGAAATGTTCGCCAAAGTATAGGAAATGATAGGCTACGCATTATTAAAGCGTGCTACAGCTTAAATAGTTAGCGCCTGTATTCAAATGATTAGTTAATTCCCTATTAAATTCGAAGGTCGCTGTTGCGCACACACTGGGCAAATATAAAAAAAGCCTCTTCCTTAGTGAACACACGTGCTCTCTCTGACGAACTGCTGTTACAAACTACAGAGCATCACCACACTTCCCTAATTGACTTCTCGAAATATTAAGCTAATAGGAAGTCCTGAGCGTAAAGAGTTTCAAACGAAACTACCGTTGATTACTCCTCGCTCAGCATTTCCGCCAACCACAGGTGATGTTCGGGGTAAAGTCAGCAGACCTCTTCGGTCTAATCAGAGGGAAGGTTTGTCTGTTCATCGATTCAGCGAAAATGTTTGAATTGCGCGTACAACGCGCGACGGAAGGGGCGCCCTTCCTGCCTGCCCGTCTGCTCGTTCGTCCGTTTGCTCGCCTGATCACGTGTCTGTCTGTCTGTCTGTCTGTCTGTCTGTCTGTCTGTCTGTCTGTCTGTCTGTCTGTCTGTCTACCTGGGTTGAATAGGCTTCGTCTCCGCGCACTGAAAGCGTTTTGGCTTTGCCAGAAGACCGAAACGACTCCATCGTGCCACCCAACTGCTGCATACTCGCAACACATGCTCCACTTCCAAAGGTGTTTTCCACTTCCAGATGTGCCGGGAGAAAAGGCAGTTACAGTTACTAATTTTCTTGTTCCCGCTTACCAATACTTAGTTCTCACCGAAAGGCGATAAATATTTGACGGGAACTCACAACAACGCACGTAAGTAGAGTCTTCGTTATGCGTGGCCTAGGCAGGCCGCCGCTGCTCATCTCCCTCTTGATAGGTGCCGTTTATAAGCCGAGCCATAGCCGGCAATGAACGCTTTTTCGCACACTGCTCACACAACTTTACGCCTACGGCGACTTCCCACATGGAGTGATGCATTATTTACTATTGAAATAAAAACTAAAGCTGCCTTCAGCTTCACTGTTAAATGTGCTCGGTCTGTGTATTGCTATACGTTCTCCTATTAAATCATTTGAACGTGGCAGGTTCCCACATCCGCGCCCGCAATGGTTCATGCGTAAAAAGAAACTGCTGCCATTGTTAACCGTGCGTTTTCCTTCGTTGTAGACGCCTATCTTAATTTCATCGCTCCATCTAAATTTTCGCCTGTCTCTGTTGAGTTTTTCTTCTCTTGGTGTCCATTCTGTGTCTTACTGTCCGCCTGTTATCTGCCCTCCGCATGATATGCCCTGCCTGGGTCCACTTTTTTCTTTTAATTCATAGAAGAATGTCAGCTACTCCTGTCTGTTCTCTGATGCGTTCCGCTCATTTTTATCTCTAAACATTACACCTGTCACGTTAACTCCTACCGCACGCAGCGTGATACTTAAGTTCATCTCTAAATTTGTAGCTAACCTCCAAGTTTCTGCACCACACGTTAGTACTGGGACAATGCAGTTATTACATATTTTTTGCTTTAGTGACAGTGTCAAGTTTCCAGTCATGCGTTGGAACTGTCTGCCGAATGCGTTCCATCCTATTCATATCTACGAAAGATTTACTTTTCATGGATAGGCGTCCTTGTTAACAATTGCTCCAGATATACGTACTCGTTCACACATTTTAGGATTGATTGTTAAGCTTAAATTCCTGTTCCTTAGCTAGACTGTTGAGCACAACTTTAGTCCTTTGCCTACTCAATTTTAGTCCTATTTTAAGGTTTTCCCGGCTTTGGTCCGCAATCACGTTTTGTAGTTTGTCACCGTCATTGCTAAAGAGCACAATGTCGTCTGTAAACGTTAAATTGCTGAGATATTCTACATCTATCCTAATTCCCTTTTCTTCTCAGTCTACATGCTCGAACACTTTTAGGCATGCAGTGAATAACAACGGAGAGATTGTATCTCCTTGTCTCACTCCTCTTTTGATGGGAATTTTTCTGCTGTTTGCATGTAGTAGTGTGACTTATGCAGGCAAGGGTACACCTTCCCTGCATAAATCTTCTAGAGCTCTTTGCATTTCTATGGAATGAAATGCTTTCATGCTTTTATTGTAGTCTACAAAGGACACTTAAAAGGCTTTCTTATGTTCATTAGCATATGAAATGCCTTTTTATTGTAATTTTGTTATATTGTGAGGCTCATAGCATGCCTGTGGTGTATTATTGAGTAACTTTCCCTAAAATCAGCTTGTACTTTTGGTTGGTTGATGTCGAGTGTTTCTCTTATCCAATCAGAAATTACTTTCGTAAATGGCTTGTATTTCTGGAAGTAGACTATTTGGTCTAAATTTTTGGCTCCTTTACTTCACCTTTCTGTGTATTAGGATTATATTAGCGTTTTTTCCAGCTGAGTGGTACACAGGATCCTTAGATACATTTCGTAAAGAGCGGCAGAAGCTTTTCAACTATGTGTCCTCCGTTTTTGATCAAGTCGGCTGTCCTGCCGCCTTCACTTGCTGCTTCACTGCGAGAGATGCCTAAGACGGCTTTTCTGACTTTGTGAGTGGTTATATAATGAACCTCAGTGTGCTCATCTCATTTGATTTCTACAAAGGTAGCATGGTCTGTCTGAGAGCTGCACAATTCAGAGCAGGAACCTTCTGCTACGTTTTATATTTCTTTGAAGTTGTTCATAGCAATACCTTTCTTATCTCTGAGCGTATGCATTTTATTCACTCTTAATTACCCTTCTGAAAGGTTTAATGCTGGTAGCATTCTTACCGCATCCTCTAATTCCCTCCTCCTAATGTTTCTTATATATCTTTATCTGGCTTTACTGATAAGCTTTGATAATTATGCGGATTCTGTTTTATCTTCTGACGAACTGCCAGTTCGTCTGCTGGTGTTTTTTAAGTAAGTCTTTAGTGCATTGCGGCAACTTGCTTACATCGACCATTGTTATTTTGCCACCGACCACAATCGTTGTTTGGAAGGTCCGCATGGTTTATTTATTTATTTTATTTTTACATACTGCAGCCCCGAAGGGCTATCGCAGGAGTGGGTTAGTAAAATACATCAAAGAGCAACATAGGAGTCGGCAAATACATAAATACATAAAAGAACATAACAAAATTCGCTGAACATCATTGGTTAGTAATATACAATAAAAGGTCATCAAGTGATGCGGATCGAACATGCCCAGGTAGAGCATTCCACAATTCTATGGAATGAACAAAAAAACTATATTTAAACGCCACCGTACGATGAGAAAAAGTAGACATGTTTAACTCATGGTAATGTCGGGTGGTTGTTGGTCTAGCGGGTGCGATGTATTTGCTGAATTTTATGTTTACTTTGTCTAAAACTTTGTTTTGTTCTAACGCGTCAATTCTGTTTATTGTGGACTTAAATTATTGGTTCAGTGCTTTGATTACGTTCAGCTTTCCTTTTTATATTGACCAATCTAGTTCTTATTTTAGGTTAAGTACAATCTTTGTCTTTAATAACCTATGATCGCTACATTTTTATCTCGCCTACTACTTCTGTGTCTTGAATTATGCCTGATAGCTCGCACAATATAGAGACAATTTCGTTCCTTGTTTATTCTCATTAAGGGTTTTCAATGCACACATCTTCTTCTTCTTATGCTTCCTAAAGAACGTGTTTACTACTCGAAGTCGGTTTCTTCCTTCAAAATCTACTGACATCCCTCCACAGTTATTCGTATTACCGGCACCGTAGTTTCCAATCCCTTGTTCTCCACTTTGTTTTGTGCCCCGCCACGGTGGTCTAGTGGCTATGGCACTCGGCTGCAGATCCGAAGGTCGCGGGATCGAATCCCGGCCGCGGCGGCTGCATTTCGATGGAGGCGAAATGTCGAGGCCCGTGTGCTGTGCGATGTCAGTGCACGTTAAAGAACCCCAGGTGGTCGAAATTTCCGGAGACCTCCACTACGGCGTCTCTCATAATCAGAACTGGTTTTGGGACGTTAAACCCCACAAATCAATCAAATCATCATCACTTTGTTTTGCTCTTACTTTTGAGTTAAAGTCCACCATGACTATTGTGTAGTGCGTACGTATACTTTTCATTAGTAATTCGATATCGCCGTAGAAGTGTTGCACTTGTCCGTCGTCGTGGCTCGTTGTTGGCGCATATCCCTAGATTATCTTTAGTTTATATTGCCTACTTTGTTTTATTACGGCGCATGCTGCTTTTTGAATAACACTGTAGAGTACATCCATCTTTCCCGCTATATCTTTTTGAATTAAGAACTCGACACCATATCCTCTCTTTTCAGGGAGCCCTCTACTTTAATTCCTTTCTACTTTCTCCACAATTACAATACCACAAGTAACTTCCCCTATGCTTTCCTAGGCTTCATTGTCTGTTTGCTCATTAAGTTGTTTCTAACAAATAAAGAACGAGCCCTTGACCCCTTCCCTTTCTATTACCCCTGTCACACGAGAAGGTTTAACGTCGTTTGTATCTAATTATATTCAATTCCTCAGAGGGCGTTTGTTATCACGCGGAACAAGAAAACGTCATTTGCAGATGGTAGCAATGGCGATGCAGCGGAGACAAGTATAAAAAAGTGACAGCTTATGCAAGGTATTGGGTTCGGTTCCCACCGAAGGCAAGGTTTTTCTTTTCGTCCACTTTAATTCCTTTCTACTTTCTCCACAATTACAACACCACAAGTAACTTCCCCTATGCTTTCCTAGGCTTCGTTGTCTGTTTGCTCATTAAGTTGTTTCTAACAAGTAAAGAACGAGCCCTTGACCCCTTCCCTTTCTATTACCCCTGTCACACGAGAAGGCTTAACGTCGTTTGTATCTAATTATATTCAATTTCTCAGAGGGCGTTTGTTATCATACGGAACAAGAAAACGTCATTTGCAGATAGTAGCAATGGCGATGCAGCGGAGACAAGTATAAAAAAGTGACAGCTTATGCAAGGTCGTGGGTTCGGTTCCCACCGAAGGCAAGGTTTGTCTATTCGTCCACTTTAATTCCTTTCTACTTTCTCCACAATTACAATACCACAAGTAACTTCCCCTATGCTTTCCTAGGCTTCATTGTCTGTTTGCTCATTAAGTTGTTTCTAACAAGTAAAGAACAAGCCCTTGACCCCTTCACTTTCTATTACCCCTGTCACACGAGAAGGTTTAACGTCGTTTGTATCTAATGACATTCAATTTCTCAGAGGGCGTTTGTTATCACACGGAACAAGAAAACGTCATTTGCAGAAGGTAGCAATGGCGATGCAGCGGAGACAAGTATAAAAAAGTGACAGCTTATGCAATAACATTTTGTTATGCTTACCAAGTCTGAACATAATTGTCTTTGCATGTTATGATTCATATTCAAATGTTATTGTGCTGAGTGAGACGACCGAGCGTATAGTTGAGCACATGGTCAGCAACGCTCTTGACAATTTTGTTGGGAACGAGGAGGCTAAAATTCTTGAGAAGAAATAAGTTGAGCCCTTTCGCAATAAATAGGACACTACACCTCCAAATAACAACAAATTCATTGCTGTAATTGAATTTTTCTGTCTTATATTCTTTCATTTGTTCGTGGACCCCTTACGGCGAGAGAAACGCATTCGAATGTGTTCACCAGACTCATTCCTATTGAGAAGTGGTTCTTGCCGAATAACGTTGCATGTTCCTGTGTGGCAGCCTGCTAACCACATTAAATCTAAATGACATTAGATAGAAAGGACGTTACACCTACTCGTGTGACGATTATATAGCATAGGACATGTCTGTCGTTTAATGCTTTTCAAGCTTGAACTGCTCTGGTAACTTCGCTACAGACAGTGATGTCCAAACTTACGCCTTCCAGCTCCTCGGTAGCTCCGTTAGCCTAGCTTCGCTCGACAGGGATCCTGCGCTAAACGCTTAAAGATTGAGTTTCCAGTCTCCGCCTGTCCGCAGATATATTCTGAATGTGATAATAAGTTCGATTTGCTACTATCGCCTGGCTTGCGTTTATTTTGTACAGGGCCGCCGCAATTTGTTTCTTACAGTAAAGAAAAGGTAAAGTAATTTTCTCCAACTTGATCATCTTCATACGATCGTGTTAATTTTCGTTTATGCTTAGTGGGTCTTGTTTGTGAGAAGCTGTAAATAATTTATCTATGGGGTACGTTTCTCAATTGTTGCTGGGTTCATCAGTACGACGGTAGGATAATAATAATAATGCGTTTTTCAATGCTATGTATTAGTGACCAGTAAAACTGAATGGTTTCGTAGGGGAAAGGTGCAAATTGACTCTTGTGTGACAGCTGTGGTTATATTGCGTCGATAAGGTATACCTGGCAAACAGCTCATTCGAGGTAGTGCAATGAGGATAGTGACATTGTAGTTTTTTTGTGAACTAGAATTTTAAACGTGTAATTGCCCGTGATATCTTGTGGTCAGCTTACGTTTTCTCGCTTTCTTAAGATTTATAGTTCCGCCGTTCGCTCATGGGGACAGTATTCATGTTACATTTTACTTCGTGGCTCTACCTTTATTCTTCCTCTATATATATATATATATATATATATATATATATATATATATTATAAGAACTTTGAAGTAAACTGCAATGTTAACAGATAAAAACTTTATTCCTAACGTTTCGCCTGAAGGACGAGCCTTCTTCGGAGGTTTAAATCGAAGGATCGATTTAAACCTCCGAAGAAGGCTGGTCCTCCAGCCGAAACGTTAGGAACAAAATTTTTATCTGTTAACATTGCAGTTTACTTCAAAGTTCTTTTAATTCTTTCACGGTAGCCAGAAGAAAACTTGTTGACCTATGTATATATATATATATATATATATATATATATATATATATATTTCAATCACTTACATTATTGCACAGATGGCCCAGACGATCAGATATGCTGCCATCTTTCTTGTTGCGGTCATCTCTCGTTGAGGAACAGCTGAAATAATAGGCTTTTTAAGGATATGCAAATATGAGACATTGATTTTAGCGAAGTTGATAAATTTTCGCAGGGCTACTAGACAAAATGAATACTTTCATTACTCTTGCTGTACCATATCAAGTAGATGTAAGATTCTCCAGATGCAGGAAACACACAGAGTACCCTGTATATGAGCTGATCGTTTGCATTCCATGGAAGCTGGCCCATTACAACTACATTTTGTGACGCAAAGCAATTCTTGGTTGTTTCAATGTTCACAGATTCGAGGAGAACTGGATCCCTAAAGTGCTTAGACATGAGGGATGTGACTGGAATGAAGGAACGTCTATTATTAATTCCTGAGCGCGATAATCGAGACCATAACATTTACATGGTCAGTTAGCGCCAGTGTGTATCGTATTGAACGTTTATCTTTACGTGGGTTGCCACTATTATTTCAAAACCGTAGCAACCTCACTATAGAAAAACCAGGTCACTTTAATATATTTTTGTGCGATGCGCTGTTTGCACCACAGAAGGACGACGAGGTACAACCGAAGGTACTACGGTATCCACGCGGGAAACTCTATCTCCTGGCTTTGAAATCACGTCCTGACATCCACGTGGCCGAGAGCAACATTCTAAGTGGCTTTAGAGCTCAAGCGATGGCGTTTCGGTGGACATCTACAGTAACGGCACTTACACAAACTAGGCTTTGCTGCATGAGTTAACCTATGACTCTGGCGTCCTTAGGAAAAAGGGTGCCGCTACACATGCTGTCACGTGCAATAGGCTACACACATGACGCTGAGCTTTAGCTGCCTTAACTAGAAGAAGGCCATTTAAGGACGTGTGGAAAAAAACCGTTTCACGTTGCCAGCGGTGACGAATTGACTCATTCATTCTGTAACGTATTTCGTCTGTAGTGTCATAACCTTTCTTTAAGAAGGTTTTGCGTGCAAGCGTCTATGGGCCATGTGTCCACATGAGGCGATAACACCCGACTCAGGAAGTGGGAGCGACCATCCTCGAAGAGACTGGACCAGGTTGAAAGGAAGAGAGGGAGACAAGGAATTCCCGTGGAAGCACCGAGTTCGATGCACGAGAAACAGTACGAAAAAGCGCGCTCGATATATAGCGAGACCCGTGCCTCACAAATCTCGCCACTTCTTTCCGATGAAATCCATTTGACATCCCCTCCTTAAGCCCACCCGATGCAGAGCCCATTAGGGCCACAGAAAATAGGTGTGTTGATGAACGCAACCACATCTATTTCTCTGTATTTCTTTTATGTGAGCTAACAAAGACAACGCGGGTGCGCTGCGTTGACATGGAGGATAGGCATTTGAATCTGGCCGGTAAAGCAGACGCTATGGTAAAGCCTGGGTGAAAAATAAGAGGCTTGTGTTTCGCATAAGCTACTTTTCTGACCAGAAGCCTGAGGTAGTTGTATTTCGAGCACCAACTTCACGTATGGATAACCCTGCATTATGCCACGACTCTGTTTCTGGTCTTTCAATATCCAGTGAATGTAAGATGAATGATGTGGTGAACCGTTTGTGCCGCGTTACGGAGCCGTAGCTTATCACTTTTGAGATCAATGACGGCAAATAAAGCAAGAGGAGGGCAAAAAGGAAACAGAAAGAACATTGTGAATATAACTTTGCATAATGGCTTGAAATAACAAAGGTGGCCAATTGGCTCCCACTAAACACTTATCTATCGTAATTGAAATCCACACTTTAAAGAGCACACACGCACACACACCAGACATAAAGGCGAACATAACCCTTGTGGAAACCAGGGCACTCATAAGCATTGACAATGTCGGGAAGATCTTTAGGTTCGCCCCGCCACGGTGGTCTAGTGGCTATGGTACTCGGCTGCAGATCCGAGGGTCGCGGGATCGAATCCCGGCCGCGGCGGCTGCATTTCGATGGAGGCGAAATGTTGAGGCCCGTGTGCTGTGCGATGTCAGTGCACGTTAAAGAACCCCAGGTGGTCGAAATTTCCGGAGCCCTCCACTACGGCGTCTCTCATAATCAGAGCTGGTTTTGGGACGTTAAACCCCAGAAATCAATCAATCTTTAGGTTCAGTATGCAGGGAAAGGTGTCATACGTACTGATACCTGCGTAGAATAGTGTAGCGCGTGTCGACTGAATGAAAAATCACTGTAATTTTCTCTTGGGCCATTTGCTCCTTTTTATCAATATTATCTTCAAAAGAAAACACGGTAAAAAGCTTCTTCACACAAACAGCGAGCTTTATTATCGATCGCATGGCAACAAACTGCTCGGCGTAGACGATCTCAAAAGTTAATTTAGTTATACACAGTGCAGTAAGCGTTCACTTTCGTAAAAATATCTACTGTTATTATGATCCAAGCGATATTAAAAGCGGCCTTGACTTTTAAGGCGGGAAATGCACAATTCCTGTTTTCCGCCTTAGCGTTAAGGCCGTTTCACTGACCTTCATAAAGACGACAACAAACTAATTTATGCACCATATGTCATCTCCCGACCCCTTAACTGCCCAAGAGCTCATCGGTATTCTAATGCCTTGAATGACGAGTTTCTCATTCACGACTATCCACAGCGCCGGGGCAATGTTTCCGCCCTCCGCTCAGACATTGGAGTTGTGAACCCCTTAAACAGACACCCCTGAAAATCCTCTAGACACTCCCAAATGTATTAGTTATGCCCGTGACTACACAAAAGCTGTGAATTTTCCAGAACGACGACAATCCGCCAGCTTGAGGTGTTCTAACTGCCTTGCACGTACTGTGAAACATACCCACGTTGGCCGTTTTGCCGAGGCTACCAGTGTCAGACCGACACTGGCAGTTGGCGTACTTGTCAATTCCTGATTTTCCGGTTTACACAAGTAGTTCCTAGCTTTCATGGATACTTCGATCACTTATGTCGCCTTCTGAACTGCACCTACATTGCTACGTCCACCCCACCTTCTCTAAGAAAGATACCAGGTCTTCTTGGCGTGCAGTCCGGGCAGATTTGATTGCCGTGCGGTGTTCTGCCTTGAAGTCAATTCTCAACTGAGTAAAGTTATTCAGCCGCAAGAACAAAGAGTTGCACAGAAACCACTGGTGCCTGCGTTCATTCTCTTGTTGCTGAAATGAAAAATCTAGCGTATTGTGCTATACTGACGGAAATCGTCAGCAATCACAATCTGAAAATTAATTCACTACTGATGTTAATGGGTCCCACTCGTCTTGGCGGGCGCGAACCTCCCTCCGTATCCTTGAGGATGCCCATTAGTGCTCCTAAAAGATCACGTGCTCACAACTGGACAGATGCCTGCGCCCTGCTGGGTGAAATCACCTAAAGACCCTGCTGGGAAACTCAACTGTTCGATGTTGCCGCAATAGTGTTAGTGGCTCATCGCAACACCCTACTGATCCACCCAAGTGCACCTAATTAGAAATCGACGCATGCGTCCAGTCAATAGGATTCTTATATGACTGGCAGTCATCTTTGCTGTCATCGTTGCTCTCCATTTTTCATCTCCTGAAGGCTGCACTGGGATATGCCAAATTTTGCTGCTCTAGCATCAATGTTACGAATGTATTAAACGTTTGTTCTCATCGTAATAGTAGGAATATGTCGTGGCGACTCAATAATAATTGCTGTTGCTTAAGGGTCAAAATAACGACATGACCTTGATGCAGGGTGCAAAGCATGGCCCCGAAAACTTGAACGCCCCGCAACGGTGGTCAAGTGGCTATGGTACTCCGCTGCTGATCCGAGGTTTGCGGGATCCGATCCCGGCTGCGGCGCCTGCATTTCGATGGAGGCGAAACGTTGAGGCCCGTGTACTGTGCGATGTGATTGCACGTTAAAGAACCCCAGGTGGTCCAAATTTCCGGAGCCCTCCAGTGCGGCGTCTCTCGTAATCAGAGCTGGTTTTGGGACATTAAAGCCCACAAAACAACAACGAAACTGAGAACACTTGTGTTTACTTGAAGTGCATTGACATCGCACACTACGCGAACCTTTAATCTTTAGCTTCGAAGAAAATGCCTCTGCTGTGGCGGAAATAGACCCTGCTCCCTTGAGGTCTGCAACCGAGTGCCCGAAATCACTAAGCACTGTGTTTTAGGAGTGTTGTATGTTGCTCTACATGGTTGGCTAACTACTATCTTACCGCGGAAGTCACACCAGTCATTTAATTGAAGATTGCATACTGGTAAATTTCCTATTAACAATTCTCCTCTTGGTCTGAAAGTAGGAATTATGTATCCGCTGCAGTATGAGGTCTGAAAAATGTCAGCTTGCTTGTTTTAGCAACTCAGCTGCAGAGGGTCAAGGTGGATCCGTGGTAGTTGTCTTTGCTCTCATCGTAGTTTGCGGTTTGGGGAATAA
Source organism: Hyalomma asiaticum (assembly GCA_013339685.2). Taxonomy (NCBI): domain Eukaryota; kingdom Metazoa; phylum Arthropoda; class Arachnida; order Ixodida; family Ixodidae; genus Hyalomma; species Hyalomma asiaticum. The sequence continues at coordinate 61,742,024 of CM023488.1, forward strand.
AAACCAAACAAAATAAACTTTCTTCGCAAGGCGCGATCAAAATTCGATTAGCCATGGTCTGTAGGCGAGAATTATAACCGCCAGACTACACAACCTCGCTTGCACAACATGTGCTTATGGGAACCATATAACTGCATTGTGCCCACGATTCTAACAAAACTCGCTAGGGCAGCGAGTAAGCTAAAATGAAGGGGAATGGAAGAGAGAAAGATTAAAGGAAAGAGTGCCAAGTGAACACATGTGCCAGGTTGCAAAGAAGCGAACTGTGCTTGCACTGGACCCACTACCTGGAATATAACGAATATCTCCGGTCATGCAGAAAGAAAAAGCGGATCCCCCTTGCCCTCGACCCTCTCCAGAGCCAACTGCTATGCGGTTATAGAGTTAGCCATAGAACTATGCGATAGCGATGTGAAGATATTGATCGTACAGCTACAGTAGGAAGGAGAAGACCAAGGAGAGAGCAAAGAAGTTGAAGAGGAGTCCAAGACACGATACGGAGAGCTGTTGACAGAACGCTAAGCATGGTGATCAGAACAGCTCAGGTGGTTGTCCAGTATTAGTGACGCTAAGTCCGTGACGCACCCTTGGCGCGCCCTTTGTCGGTTTTAACGCGATAGCGTTAGAGAGGTCGTTTCGCAGAAATGCCGCCGTCGGTGTCGGTGCGTGAGCGAAAAATCGGCCGTGAGCGAAAAATCGAGAAAGATGCAAATAAAATAAACAATACAAATCTTCGGTCCCACTGAGGATCTAACCCGGGCCGTTCGCGTGGCAAGCAGCTGTCCTACCATAGAGCCACGATGTTACTTTTTTTTCTTTATTGTATGGAAATATTTCCGTAAATGCGTTTGAACTGTACTATACAGTTTGAACTGTACTATACTTGAAACTGCCGTGGAAAAAAACACCACATAAATGTCAGGTAGTGGAAGGAGTCTCCTTAACGCATTTTGTTCGGCAGGTGTCACGACGAAAATGAGCCCATTCGGCGATTTGTAGGCTCATTCGGCGATTTGTAGGAGGAATAAACTTTATTCAGCATATCAAGGAAACAGCAAACATTAGATAATGTGCTGCTATCTGTGACACATTGTGAAAAACATGTCTCGACTACCATTGCCTCCGAGACGGCGTTCGCGCCCGCCATCTCGGAGGCCATGGTTCCGCCGTTCTAGGACAGGGAACACATTGCCGGGTGCATCTACCTGTGCTAGCGTTGGCGTTTCAGTGACAGTTTCTTTCAGCTGCATGGTTTGCACCGACGCGTCGCTGTAGCGTTGCAGCCGCGTTTTTTTTAAAACTGTGGCTCATGTTCTGTTTCACCATGTCACGAGACGCTCGTGCTCGAAAGCGGTCCTTGCCGGACTGGTGAGAGCGCGCGGCCATTCTTACCGCCGACGCTCGACTGCGCATGCTGTTTTCGCCGTCGCCGTTGTCCTCCGCGGTGGTGTAGTGGTTAAGGTACTCGGATGCCACCCAAGAAAAGGCGTGTTCGATCCTGGCCGCGGCGGTCGCATTTTCGATGGAGGCGAAAATGCCAGAGGCTCAGGTGCTGTGCGCACGTTAAAGAGCCCCAGGTCGTCTAAATTTCCGGAGACCTCCACTATGGCGTTCATATTGTATCTCTTTCACTCCCTTTCCCCTTACCCCACGGACGCTTAGCCGTGCTCCCTACATGGGCTGCAGAACTTAGAGTCTTTCCGTTAACTAATCCACAATCATCATCATTATAATAATAATAATAATCATCATCATCATCCGCCGTAGTCTAGCCAGACCTTGCTTTTGGGCACAGGTTCGCCCGAATAAAATTTGATTCTTTTCATAGTCCCTTCGTCTCATGTGTTCAACAAAGACCGTCACGTCAACGTGACAATACCATTTCAAGAAAACAGCAAACATTAGATAATGTGCTGTTTGCCGTTTCACCGACCATAAGGCGATACTTGTTGCGGTTGGCCGGAAGAGGTCTCCAGAAGAACAAATCGAACAGCTGCCACATAGTTAACTCAAGAAGGACGACAGAATGTGACCATTTACGAATGAAAGTGCTATTAAATAGATCGGAAACCTCTACCATTAGTATACATATGACGCGCGCGCGCGCGCACGTGTGTGTCTGTGTCTGTGCGCGTGTGTGTGTGTAACAACACACACTAATAAGTATGCACTGAGCGGTTGAAGTGCACACTAGGGGCCGGATTTCGCTATCGCGTTCAATTCTTAAAGGCGAAGCTTAAGGGTCCCCCAATTTTTGCGAGCATTTCGTAGCTCATTATGAAGCGTTGGCTCTGTCCGCAAAAGAGGAATAAGCTCACTGATGAAGCCTACGTCTGTTGGAGCAGCTACTTCATAGCATCTCCTTGGTGTCATCCAGCAAGTGGAAGTCGTGAAGAAAATTTGTCACAATGGGAAGCAAATCGCCCCACATCTCTAGGAGAGTTGAGTGCCTGGGTGACAAAATGAAATCCTCTGTTTACGTGGTGTCACACTACCTAAAATTCATTAATGGAAAATGACTAAGAGAGAGAGGGACTGCGGTCGTCTGTGGGTGCGGACGCGTATCACGTCGGCTCCCGCTTCTATGAGCGATTTCGCAGCGGCAATCACCATCAAGGCAAAAAATGTGGCACCAGAATAACCGCCTCATCACCAAGAATTCGTGGATACTAATATCCAGGTGGGCCTGCAATTTTTCACTGAACTTCGCCCAATTTTCTGAGCGCGTCCCGTCTGCCAGGCTCTCCAACGCGCCGGCAGCGCGAACGCTATGGAGCCGGAATCGGCGGCAGCCAAGACGCTAGACGAGGACGCCAGTCCTACAGATATGGATGTTCACAAATACAATGCCAAAAACTCAGACGGATGGGCTGAAGGAGAGCGCTGGCACGTCGTCCAACGCAAGCGCATTCGAAGAGCAGGCAACAACAAGGGGAGCGACGCGAACGGTGGCTACAACCACAATGCAGAAGCGGGGAGTAAAGCGAAGGTGCAGAGCAGAAACCACGCTAGACTGCTCGGCAGAATACAGATCACGAGCAGGATGCCTAGAGTACCCGCATGTGACTACAAGGTGGTTATTAGACCCACAGGAGGATGGTGCGTATCACAGCTCGGTCCGATGGAAATAAACAGGGGCATATACGAGGCGGCTGGCATAGCGTTCGAGGACGGAGAGTCCGATGTGATCTGCCCCAACAAAACTCAAAACATCTTGGTGGTGAGAACTCCTGTCCCGGATCGAGCTCATCAGTAAAGACAAATCAAGCAGATCAACGTGAGTGGCGCGGTGCACGAAATGGCGGCGTACGAGACAGCACCCGAGGATACAACCAAAGGAAGTCATAAAAGGGATTCCTGTGGACGAAACTCCAGGAAATATCTGGGCAGCTCTCGTGACGGCAAGAAACCCCACTGTACTCACCGCCAAGAGGCTTGGAAACACCACGGCCGTTATAGTGGTCTTCAGCGGCAACAAGGTCCTGTCTAGCGTTTGCTACGCCGAGGTCTTCACACGATGCACGCTCTACCACAAGCAAATCGACTTTTGCAAACAGTGCAACAAGATCGGACATAGGAGCGGCGTCTGCCCCAACCCAAACAACAGACTCTGCCCAGGGTGCAGCACCTTAAATCCGAACAGAGGCCACACGTGTCAGCCCAAATGCCGGATGTGCGGTGTTGCATGCCAAAATCGAACAACTCTCGAAAGAGGGCATATCAGAGCTAACACAAAACTCTCCTCCTACCACGACAGCGAGTAGCGAGGTTCCGGTAGTCGAGGACCGCATGGAAGTAACCACCCCTCCGCTCAAAAGAAAGGCCAAAGCACAAAAGTCCGTAGAAGCACAAGTCCCTAGACAAAATCTCACACAACAACAAACCAGGTTAGACAACATGGAGAAGGTACATCAAATATTAGCCGCAATCACATGATTAGTCGAAGCCACTACCAAGGCATCTATAGATATCGCAGCACTCACTACGAGAGTCGAAGCGATAGAACGACAAAACAACCAAGTGGCACCAGCACCTAATGTGGCACCAGCAGCTAATGCAGGAGCAGTCTTCCAGCAACAGCAAGTCCCCTCAAATAAAGTAGCAGGACTAAAGACAGTGCTTAGTACACACCAAGCTAACCTTGCCCCTCCGTTGCACGCAACCATAGTAGATGGGCAGGCGAGGCAAGGGGCAATTTAAAGTCTGGCAGTGGAATTGTCGGGGACACGGGGCAAAAAGATACGTTCTCCAACAATATGTTAAAGAGGGTAATAAATCGGATGTTATCTTGCTCCACGAAACACACGGCCTTGCAAAGTTGGTGGGCTACCAATACACACGCACCGACCGGGACGACAACGAGAGAATTTTCACGACGTTAGTTAGGCGTCACTTAACAGTAACAATTCACGACTTCGGCTAGAATACGACCACATCATGATTGAAGTAATTCCTAGAAACGCAAAAGCGAAAAGTATGTTTATTCTAAACGTATACAGTAGCCCGTCAAATCAGATAGAAAGATTCCACAACTTTTTCAAGAAAGCAGCAGTGGTTGCGGTAGATGCACCGCTTTTAATGGAAGGAGACTTTAATGCTCCACACGAAGCGTGGGACTACGGCTATACCTCCACCAAGGGTAAACGCCTCTGGCAGAGCATACAAGACGAGTACTTAACGTTGATCACTGAGCCCAGTGCACACACGCGCATAGGCACGACTGCCCAAAGGTACACGACCCCGGATCTCACTATCGCCAAAAACGCCCCGGCAGCGACATGGCATAATACCTTCGAGGACCTGGGTAGTGACCACACAATTCTAGTTACGCATATCCCGCGAGAAAACGACGAAGCTCTGTCATCCAAACGAACTAAACGCATAGTGGATTGGCATAAATTCAGGGAGTTAAGACAAACGACTTCCCCGCCCACATCGGACATTAAGAGGTGGTGCGAAAGTATAATAGGCAGCGTCAGGCGGGCCACGCAGGAAGTCAAGGCGGACATTCCCGTAGACAGGCCCGACAGCCTATGGCAGACGAAATAATCGCTGCAAGCGAGATGGGGGAACCAGAGACATCAGAGAGGGATACGGAAAGAGAATTCGCAAGTAAACAAATTGATTGAGATCAATTGCAGACAACTGAGCGAACAATGGAAAGAGATATGCACAGATATGGACAGGCAGATAGGCACCTTTCAAACATGGAAACTACTTAGATTCCTTCTGGATCCGACGAACACCAAAACGGAACAGAGGCACACTATTCGCAAACTAACGCACGACCGCAATGGAAACGAAAGCCAGATAATTGAGGACCCGAAGGACATCTCCCTCGCACAGACCCCACCTGGCCGACTCCCAGATTACTCGGGAGACGGAAATCCCCAGCTAGACCAGCAGTTCACCACGGCCGATTTACGAGCGTTATTCCACAAGTTGAATCTGAAATCAGCGCCGGGGCCCGACGGTTTAACCAACCGCATGCTTCAAACCTTGACGTCAATTCTGTCGAGTTTTTAACCGAGTACATCAAAGAAATGTTGGACCAGCGGAAAGATACCCGAAGCATGGAAAGAAGCCACGACAATTCTAATAGCTAAACCAGGAAAACCGATCAACAAGACAAAACTCAGACCTATCTCCCTCACGTCGTGCGTGGGGAAGGTAATGGAACATGTATTTCTCAACAGAGTAAAACCCATCTAGAGGACGGTGGTCACTACCCAGTACGATGCTAGGCGTTAGACGACATTTATCCACGCAAGACGCCATGCTGCGGCTGAAATACCAAATCCTCGACCATAAATCGAGATCCACCCGGGCCATCCTCGGACTGGATCTCAGGAAAGCTTTCGATAACGCAGCACATGGCACGATCCTAGATCGAATCTCGAGCCTTAGCATTGGAGAGCGAGCGTACAATTACGTCAGAAACTTCCTAACCAAGAGGAAAACGAGAATCACCATAGGGGACGTTAAATCACACCTCTGCAAAAGGGGCAGCAAAGGAACACCACAGGGCTCCATGATTTCGCCGATGCTTTTCAATTTGATAATGATTGGTCTACCGAGTGAACTCGATAAAATCGCGAGAGTTCATCATTCAATTTATGCACATGATATCACCGTTTGGAAAGGTGACGGTAGCGACGGATACATCGAGCAGAGGCTTCAGAAGCCGTAGTCACAGTGGAGAGATATCAAGAAGGTACGGGCCTTCGATATTCGCAAGAAAAATCGGAACCCCTTCTATATAGGCCCACGCTCAAAGGTAGGCCTCCCAAATGATACGAAGGCAGCCGCCAATATGAGGAAATAAAAGAGGCAGGCCTGCGCGATACCCACACAAAACGATACCCACAGTTAAGCAGCTACGGGTCATCGCACCGATCATCGAGTCCAAGGGAAGCAACGGCGAAACCGTACGCAAACTAGAAGCCAAAGTCGCTAACGCGATGAGGCTAGTGCGCAGAGTTACAGACACCGAGGCACGGGGTAGGCAAGCATCATGCGCCTAATCGTTGCACTATACACAAAAGAACATGCGTAGTTCGCGGACAAAGTTTAACTTATGACAATCTAAGCCTTTTTGGGACGGCAAATAATTATTAATGGTCATCTGTCTTTCCAACCTTACTCCCTGCGAGAAACTTGACAATGCATAAGGTTTTGTCACAGTATAGCCTACTGCGTTTATGATACTGGTTATGATACTTCTCTGGGAACCTCATAGGCGCGGTGTCCTTCCCTGCTGCAACTTTTGCATTTCTGCGGAGGTGAAAGCGCTTAATTCCCGCCCAAATGATGATGATGATGCGTTTTGAATGTGCGTTTAGAGAACCATAAGTGGTCAAAGTTCTATCAGTTCTCCACTACAGCATGCCTCGTCATCATAACGCGGTTATAATCATAAGCACCCTGACCGTTATTACAATAATTCTAATTTAGTGACTTACCTTCCCTAGATTACTTTGATCTGAACAAACTTTAGGATAGAAACCAGCTTAACAACGCTGCAGAACTTAAAAGTAGTGGAAATATCGGTCAAACTAGGCAAAACCAATAAAACTTGGTTATAGCTCCTCGTGATATATATTGCCCACCCTAACACGAGCTAAGTCATTTACGTCACATGCCACACAGACGTCACACGCATTGTCTACGTCTTCTTAAAGGTCAAAGCGATAGCATACTACTGTTCCTAAAACTTGCGAGGCTACATCGTAGATTCATATGTGCCAACACGCTTATTTGCGCCTTTTTTGACATTAACCTGTCAAAGGTTACCAGTTTCGCAGGAAAAAGGATAACTAAACATGAATGTGTTCACTTGCTGAGAATAACCCGCCTTCGTGGCTTATCGGTACACTGCTAGCATCCTCAGCTGAAGTTCATGGGATAGAATCCCAGCCGCGCCGACTGCACTGCCATTAAATGCGCAAAATATTTATGTACAGTCAGATAGCTGAACAATAAGGAGCCCCTTGGGATCCAAATTACATACGAGCATACTACCAGAGGTCGTGCCTCATGATATTAGGGTGGGCTTGCTACATAAAACACCAGCAAGTAGCTTTAAGAGAACTTCGTGGGAATGTCGTATAACGAACACATTTTTCACGCACGGTACGTCAATAAAACGTCATGGTGCTGCCTCTCTGCGGCTTTTCTTTATTACATGCTTTTCCCGTCTCTTTAGACATTGTTTGAACCAGCCCCGCTTTGAACAACTAAGCACACCTCTTCTCCCCACACAGCCGTTTTCATAAGGGCATTTAATCAAGCTCCGATTCTGATTTGATTAGGGGGCTAAAGTAAGCTCTTATCTTGATCACGAGTTTTCTATATAGAGTAGCTGACATGCCGCCCGCTGTCTGCAAGCAAACAGTACTGAAAGATTTGATTGTTTTACGTGGTAGTGGTATGCGCTGCGAAAAGTCAGTTTAGAAGTTACAGACCCTCCAATTGATTGCGAAAAAGAAAGTCGGGCGACCGTGCTCCTTCTCCATACTTATGCGAATGTGTGCGCGAATTATAGAATTAGAGGTATGCTCACATGTCAATCAGGTTACTTGTTTATGCCCTTTGTAATCGTCACCTTGCCATCACCGGTGCACGACGTCAGTTCCGCTTGCACAGCGTTACTACTAATTGCGAAAGTTAACTAGATTGGCGAGGGGGGATAGTTCGCGTTGCTGCGCATCGCACACACCGCCGATCGATCCCAGGTCTCCGGCAAACCACAGACATTCGCAAACTGCACACCGCGAATGGATGGAGTTCTCGACAATATGTAGCCGGAATATCGATGTAGCACCGAAGAAGCGTTCAGGCGGCGATGCGTCTCGCTCGAGTTTGAGTTCTCTTGCCCGGTGTTTGTCGGGGGCACTGACTCCTCGTATACGCCTGCATTCGCGCTACTGATTGCACCGATACTCCTGGTACTGCTGAAGCTCCTCTACGGAATTACGGAATGAACAACGCGAGTTCTTTCCCATGAGGAATAGATGTAGCAGCTGACCACGTAGCTACCGCGATCTCTCACGAGACAATTCACCAGACAAACGTGAGCGATGGACGACAATTATTGCATAAATATTATGAAGTTTTAGTATAGGCGCCTACACGAATCGCAAAGCGCGTATTATCGCGTAGGGGCTCATGTGGCCGCACTGGCAAAATATGGCACGTAATGGCGACTCAAACGTAAAGGTCGTTCGCAATGCCCGGTATAATGCTTTCTTTTTCACCATCTGCTTCAAAACACTGTCAATCCACCCTTCATACGAAGATCATGTGGTGGCGCAGTGGGTCTGCATTATTTCCTACCAGTTATGTTTTGGAACCTCACTTCACAATATCCTTATGGTCGGCTTTGAACTCATGCCACTCTGTTAACTCCAGCATACTATCACATAGGCAAATAGGCAAACCTGGACCAGTGGGCGCAAGATAACCAGTAGGTGGTAAGGGTCCTCGTGAATCTTATTTGTTCTGGTACAGTTCAAGACGGCTCTCTAATTGTTCGAGCTTTCCTTAAAATATACTACCTGATATCACCATTACCAACTGCAGTTAACAAAGGCCGCTTTACGTGTTTTATATTAGTCACGTGATATTAAGTAATACGGAGCATTCCAGCTTTCTGTTCGATGTATAACAAGAAGTTTTTTATTGTGCAGGGAGTATGTGTTACTGGGTGCCATAATCTGCGTGCTTCAGACCAAAACGAGGCATCTCGAGGAGGGATTTCTGAGTATACTCGAACTCATAGGCGGACGGTTTTATTTTGTTGCCGAAACGAGTGCTTACGCATCGACGTATTAAGGCATCTAGTGATGCCACACGAGAAAAGGGCTTTCAGCTTAACCTGTGAACATTGGTCGCGGTGATACATCGTAAAAGATATGGCCGGACATTACAGTAGAACACAGTGCGAAATTTTATCACATCTGCTTAGCTGCTTTCTCTTTAGCATATGTTGAGGAGAACAGTTTAGCTGAAACATGCGTGCACATTTGGAGACCATTCTGCTGCGGTGGCACGCAGCTTAGGGTTGTGGTGTCGACGGCGGAGACTTCATTATGATAGGGTGCCACATCAACGCAGTTCACCCGTTTTCAGCTCCCGCAACTCCCAGTACCACCGTCTTCGCATTTATGCAGAACTTGTTCCTGGGCGAGCTGGCTCAAACATTAACACCATGTTTCTGGCGCAGCAGGGAGAAAACAGACTTAGACAGAAAGTAAGAGGAATATTTGATTGATTTGTGTGGTTATACATCCCCAAACGAAGACGTGATTATGAGAGAAGTGGTAGGGGAAGGCTCCGGAAATTTCGGTGACCTGCGGTGCTTTAAGGTGCACTCTCGTCGCAGAGTACACGGGCCTAAACATGTTGCCTCCATCGAAATGCAGCCGCCGAGGCTAGGGTTCGGTAGTGCTACCTGCGCATCTGTAGCCGAGTGCCATGGGCTCTAGACAACTGTAGGGGTGACAAGGAAGAGAAAGCAACAGTTCAGTGCTAAATTGCCACTTTATTCTTACAAAAGAGCAATGAATTGCAAGAGATGTTCATGTGTGCATGAGCGTTATCATAGGCGAATTGCAGTACAGATTTTACCAGGTCAACTTCATTTTCAAGCAAAAAGCGATGAGTCACTAATACAATTCGTGCCTCTCTTTGATTCTCCTTTGACGACTCCCTTGCACGCAGGTACATTCGTTGTAATTCCTTGCTCCGGTGTACGAATAAAAGCTGTTGAAATTTACCGGTGGACATGTTGCTTCCTCTTTCTGTCTATCAAAGTCTGTAATTTCCATGTTGCGCTAAAAGAGTGTTCTTATGTCTTCGCCTTTGCGATGGGTGGTTTGTGTTGTATGGCACTTTGCGCATTCTTGGCAACGAAAAATTCCTCGAGATCCCACGCACTGAGGTAATATTGTCATGTGAAATAGTCAATAAAAAATTGCCTATGACAAATTTTTTGTCATTCAGTCCAAGTGCTGCGAGTAGGGTCAACATTTTTGTGCAAAGGGGATGCATCCACTAATGAATATGTTTAACATCAGCTAGCCATGAATGCTGCCACCACTGGGGCGACCTTATGATACGATGTGGAAAATCACGTTAGTCCAAAGCAGAGACATCTGTTTTGTCGAAGTAAAATGCACTAAGCGACGCGTTCAAATGGTATCATCAGCGTCGTTCGTTGCCGCATTCCTATAGGATCGAGCACAGTTGCACAAAAGATACGAAATGGTCCCAGAATATACGTTTTGTTATGATAGTATTTATCACAGAATAGAAGCGAAATTCACGCCACACAACCAGCATGGTTACAAATCCTGGTGCAATAGGTTCATCTGCTATATATACCGAACAGGATAATCAGTTGTAGCATAGTGGTATCCTGTGGTAACCTGTAGCCTAGTGGTTCTAGCCTAGTGGCCTGGTGGCCTAGTGGGTTCTTGTTTGGCACCAAGAGAAACCCTGTTCAATGCCACCCTGAAGCATGATAGATTGCACATGTCTGTGCGGTTGTTAAGACTACTTTTCAATTAGCAGCTGCTATAAATGGTGTTACTTTCTTGTCTACACTCTGAGCCGGCTGTCGTGTGTCAACCGCAAACACAGAATCGTGGGCCTACCGTGCAGACCGTGGAAGGACGGTTAGGTGCTTAGAACTTGAGGCGCTACTCAGCGTATTCAATCCCTAAAGCTGCGCGTTTCTTATGTGTATTTCAGTAGGCCATTGGTTGACACTTGTCTATAAGGTTAGTAAAGTTGAGACCGAGGTACGAAGGTTCTTCTCCGGGATTCCAGCTCCACGCTCGGCGTCCTAAACGCACCGTCCGAGACGGCATGGGCGAGTTGGGAAGGAGCTGGCTGCCGCTGGTGTGGCGGCGATAGGCTCGCGGGCAAACGTGTAGCAATTGAAGAGGAGGCTCAGAGACTTCAGTTTAAACAAAAGGGAATGAAAACTGTATTTACAGTAATATACAAAAGGGAACCCAGGGAGTTGACTGATACATAAAAATAAAACTGTTGCTAAACTATACGTAGGGCGACCCTACTCCGGCGTAGCCGTCAGTGCGTAGCACTTTTCCATCCGTTCAGCATGCCCCGTCACCTGGCGGAGCCACCTTTATTAACACAACTGCTCCGCCTTAACGTCTCAGCCCGCGAATCATCTTCACTTTGCTCAGGCATTGGGCAGCGATTCCACCTTTTGTCCCGCCTCTTCAATTTGGCCGGTACAATTGGTGAAACCACCACCCAATCCGTTGGCTGGCGTCAAGGGCATGTTCGTACAATAATACAAAGGCACATTCATCACCACTAAACAAGACACACATAAAAGCAAGCAATGTCACCCAAGGTCGACGGGCGAGGGCAAAGATATGGCGCGCGTGAAACGCGTTACTTGCGCACGTGTCCTGTCTGATCGGGTGCAGTTACAGGAAACGAGCAGGCGCCCAAAAGATTCGCCCGTAAGAGTTATCGTCCGAAGGAAACCTTCCCATGGAAAAGTTGGTCCGTCAGCGCATCTACTTCTAGGGCCGAATTCACAAAACTTATCTTTCGTAAGTGCGTTTTGCCATTGGTCAGTCGGCTTCTGTAATGATATGTCCAGTATCGGGACTGGCTGAAATTTTGTCTTACGAGCATTTTTGTCGTAAGTTGCTTTTGTGAATACGGGCCCTGGTTATCTCATCAAACAAGCCGAGCCGTACTGGCTCTTACTCAGACCCGTTTTATCGGCACCTTGCGGTACTTAGACGCATGCTACCCCACGGCGTGCGAGGAAGGGACGCTTGAACAAAAGCCATTCCGCGGCACGCGTGGTCCACAGCCCAGTGACTACAGACAGGCGCTTCCGACGGCGAACTACAAACGGCTCGCGAGTTTCCATGGCAGTCACCAGTGGCACGTCGCATGCCGACGCCACAATCAGCGTAGCCGCCCCAGGTCGTAGCAATGACGCACGAGGTGCGGTTTGCAGAACGACCGAAGTGCAGCTATCGCTGCGTGCTCGCGCACAAAAGGGCCCGCCCGGGCCTCCATTCAGGCAAGCGAGGTGGAAGTTTTGTCTCCGCGGTACGGAGAATTGGGGGTGGGCTACCACATCGGCTCGTCCGCCAATTTCGGAAGAACCGCTTTCTGAACCACCGCCCGCTTCCTCCTTGCGCGCGCGGGCGCTCACAAGGTCGTGTATACACGTACACCTGGAACGCTGCAGGGCGTCCTAAAGGTCCAGGCCTTCCGGGGTCCGCCTGTGTCACTGCCGCGACCACTGCTCAAGTATCCCCCCTCTTCGCTCCGCAGCGGGTGCCCGTGTCCCCAGAAGACGCGGAAGACACATATGAGGAAAGTAAAGAAAATTAACAGATACGGCCGGGATACGACAAACGAAAAGCCAATGCCGCGAAACGCGCCCCATTGACAGACGTCGCCCGTCGCCGAGTGAAATCTTAAAAAAAAAATTGGCAGATCCCACGTGCAGTGGGAATCAAGCAAATGTGAAGCACGCATAAGGAACGTAAAATGGATTTGCATTGCTGTCTCGCTATACCGAGTTTGGTACATATGAAATTAACGAAACGGCCACAAGAGCACCAAGACTGTGGCATGTAAACCATGCCGCTCATATACGCATGTCATGATTCTAACGTTATGACTTGTCATTTACGTTCGTCATGCAGTCGTGTTGTGCCATAGCAATTTTGGTATACATCCCTTTAAGGAAACGAGTGGCATGCAGGTCATGCTGCTAATGACATGCATGTCACGATTTTCATGTTATGACCTGTCATTTATGATCGTCATGCAGTCTTGTTGTGCCAAACCAGTTTTCGTATAGGCTCCGTGCAGTCGAGTTTTCCATGTGCGACATCAGCGCCAGAATGCACTGCCTAGCGGAGAGAAGAAGCAAAATTGGGCAGACTGTGACAGGGAAATACGCGAACGCGATGCGCGTCTCCAAATCTACAGCAGCAGCGACCGCCCGTCGCACCTTCTTTCGTTTTATTTCCTTTGAGACGAGCGCTCCAAACCTGCAGCAGACTGTTCCAAAGGGCGACGCCGCGAGCGTTCGTGTGGTTCGCAGCACACCCGCAAAGCAGCGAAGAAACTCGCGCGTCGCTGTCGCCTCGGTTTCCACCGTGCGCGACTGAGCCGTCCGACGAGAGCTACGTAGCGCCCTCTGGTCAGTAGACGGAGCCCATACATCCCATTTACGAAACGGCAGTATAGCGCCAGGACCGTGGCATGTAAATCATGCCGGTCATGACACGCGTGTCATGATTCTAATGTTATGACCTGTCGTTTACGTTTGTCATGCTGCCGTGTTGTGCCATAGCAATTCTGGTATACATCCCATTAACGAAACGCCTGGCATGTAAATCATGCCGCCCATGACATGCATGTTCTGCTTTTCATGTTATGACCTGTCATTTACGTTCGTCATGCAGTCATATTGTTGCATACCAATTTTCCTACACATCCCACTAACGAAACGGCCAAGAGAGAACCAAGACCGTGGCATGTAAATCATGTCGCTCATGACATGCATGTCATGATTTTCAAGTTATGACTTGTCATTTACGTTCATGATGCAGTCATCTTGTGGCATGTCAATTTTCGTATATATCCCATTAGCGAAACGGCCAGGAGAGCACCAAGACCGTGGCATGTAATTCATGCCGCTCATGACATAAATGTCATGATTTTCATGTTATGATCTATCATGTACGTTCGTAAGGCAGTCATATTGGGCCATACCAATTTTCGCATACACCGCATTAGCGAAACGGCCAGGAGAGCACCAAGACCGTGGCATGTAAATCATGCCGCTCATGACATGAATGTCATGATTTTCATGTTATGACCTGTCATTTACGTTCGTCAGGCAGTCATGTTGTGCCATACCTATTTTCGCATACATCCCTTTAGCGAAACGGCCAGGAGAGAACTAAGACCGTGGCATGTAAATCATGCCACTCCTGACATGCATATCATGATTTTCATGTTATGACCTGCTATTTATGTTCGCCAGGCAGTCATGTTGTGTCATACCAATTTTCGCATGCATCCCATTAGCGAAACAGCCAGGAGAGCACCAAGACCGTGGCATGTAAATCATGCCGCTCATGACTTGCATGTCATGATTTTCATGTTATGACCTGTCATTTATGTTCGTCATGTAGTCATGATCTGGCATACCAATTTTCGTAAACATCCGATTAGCGAAACGGCCAGGAGAGCTCAAAACGGTAGGCGGCTAGATAGATAGATAGATAGATAGATAGATAGATAGATAGATAGATAGATAGATAGATAGATAGATAGATAGATAGATAGATACGCTCAAACTCGCCGAAGTTCGCTAAGAAATGCTTCGCATTTAAAAAACCGCGACTTGCTAGCGGCAGGCTTACATGGTTGAAAAACTTCTGGCACGTACCCGCATACCACGGGGTGAGTGCTATTGGTACGAGCCACAATTAATTGTAGTGCCATTAATAATGATATGGATGAGGAGTATGTCACATTAGTGGCGAAGAGCTTGCTCCAGCATATTCGCCACACTAATACATAGCCTAGCTTCAAAAAATCGGGTAGAACAGGTGAAAGAGACGAGAAGAGTGCACCGAGACGTAGGCGATTAGATAGATAGATAGATAGATAGATAGATAGATGCTGCTAAAGGTGATGGCCAAGAAATGCTTCGCATTTATTACCCGATAATATACTGCATTATGATAACGAACTCCAGTTACCCCTGCCTTCCCCTTGTACTGAGTGCGTTTGCATGATGTGTTTGTTCCTCCACGTGGCACGTGGGGCTAGCGCTAGGCTCATAGCACCGCGAAACTGCCCGAACGGGCGCAGGCCTGTGCTCTAAAATGTGCGCCTCAGATCATGGCTGCGTCAGTTGTGTGCACATGCTCTAAGCATTTGCTAGAGATCGCACTGATCGGTTATCGAAATCCATTACGTGCGAGCGCGAGCAAAGGTGGTCTTAAACATCGCCCAGCCATGGTGGTCTAGTCGCTATGGCACTGGGCTGCTGATGAGATGGTCACGGGATCGAATCCATGCGGTGCTGGTGGCGGCTGGGCTTCTTGGAGACGAAATGTTGAGGCCCGTGTACAGTGCAATATCAGTGCACGTTACAGAACCCCTGGTGCCCAAAATTTCCAGAGCCCTCCACTACGGTGTGTCTCATAATCATAACGAGTTTTGGGATGTAAAATCACACGAATAACTCTTAAACCTCGTAACAGCTAAAGGAAGCCAGGATTGTAACAAATACGTTGGCGTATGGAGCAGTGCAACCATAGGGCCGTATCGGTAACACAGTCATGAGCATAGTCGCTGCCTTAACTGATTGTCGCCTACTATGCTTCTGGGACAGACGTGAATTCGTGAATGTACATCTCCAGTGCGTAGACAGCCACGCTGACATTGCGCTATGTCCTAAAGGAGAGTAGCTTTCACGACAGGAGCACATCCTTGCAGCACATATCGTCTAAATGCCACATGTAACTAGTTATTCTGACACATTGAAGTGTGCGCTCTCAATCGAAGCATAATGTGCAGAAGTAAAAGAAAACATGGCTGAAGGAAAGTACCAAACTACACAGTTAGTACTTCTTTGAATGGAATTTCTCTAATTTTGCGAGGACTGCTCCGAGATGTTAACCAAGAAAGGGGACGCCAGAAAGACCGCAGCAGTAGCTCTGTTTGCACAGCTTCCGCTTCTATTCCAGGGTTACAGGTACAACGATACGCGAAAGCAATTATTATTTTTTCATTGTACAAACTTTTACTTCCACTTTTCCTTATAATGGAGTCAATCAAAGTAAAACGCTACAAATACCGCCCGTATGATTCTCTTGAATCTCTTTCGGTTTTCTCTAACAGAAAACGGAGTCATCCATCATATCAACATTGCTTCACTACTTGCAGTTCTGCGTGTAAACTGTGATATAGCGTTTCATGCAACCTCAATGAGAAATGATCGGCTACTTTTAGTAAACCCCTACATGCTTTAATATATAATGTGGTCATTGCTTGTGAGAGGACTACTCTGACTGAGCCGTCACGCCCATAGGCGCGACAAGAACACTTCAGTTAGAATCGTGTAGAGGGAGAGATATATCATTAGGCTAAAATAGGCTTGAGTGAGCTGGTTGAGACGGACACGTTGTGTTTAGTATTTTCTGTACCCTGTAAACACATCGATTGACTCGTATTTCCGGAGCAAGACCACGATGGTGGCGAGTACAAAGACTTGCTCCCTTGTAGCATTAAAGCTCGAATAACTCCACACCCGTCTTAAAAATGCACAGTCATTATGATTCAGTTTCAACAATTTTAGAAAAGATCATTTCTACGAACTCTGCGATTCGCCTCAAAACTAGTACGTATGTCATAGAAAATGGTTCCACTAGCTGTGCTACTCGTGCACAGTCAAGTTATCTGACAGTAAAGGGCGCGTGACTTGTGTAAATAAAAGGACAAGGCGATTAGAGTTATGTACTTCAAAGCGACATTTAAATTATTGCAGGCAGATATGCCATCTCACGCTACTCCAATTGCTAATACATACACGTGCCTTCACTCTCCGCATTACCAATACATACATGTGCCTTCACTCTCCGGTTTACTAGTGCAATAACCTTTACGAAATACTTGCATGGCCGGTGACAAAGGTCACGGCGAAAAGCATCCAGCCAAAGAGTTAGGAAAGAGTCATGAGGGAGTCAGCCAACAAAATCTTTACACAAGATGCGCGTAGCAACATTTCGTTGTGCTTTCTTTCGGCCTGCTGGTTATCCCTGTTTTCTACAGGCGCTCTCGGAAGCACAAATGCACTCCGCAAAATCTCGTAATAGAGATTCCTAATAAATTGCAAGCTGGTATGTAAATATTGGTGCCTATTTCTTTTTAACTTTTCCTTGTTGTATAACGAGAGCTGGTAGAGGTCTGCCAACGTATGACACCTAACCGGGCGTTGTTGTACCTCCACACCTGCCAACCTGCGTCCTACTCCTACTTTTGAAGTAATGGGCCATGGATACATTCGGCATTTCCCTGGCGGGAATCCCGCTTTGCCGATGCCAACCAAGTGCCGTCCCAACATTACATATTTTCTAGTTGCGACATAACTTATCTCGTGAAGATCGCATGGACTCACTCTCGTTACCAGCCGTTGAAATCACTACCCCACGGAAGCACGCATAACTCAGACTGCGTCGACTGGTACGCCAGCGAACACCAGTTGTTGGTCCAAACACCGACTGAAAGCAAAGGCTTGTCACGCAAGAAAATAAAAACTTCAGGTTCGTATTTGGATGCGTATGAATAAATCTGACTTCTCACACCACATGTAATGATATGTAAGATTCATCAAAAGAGCAGAAGTCATTCTAAGCCAGCAATACATGCATTACCGATGCAGAATATGGCTTACCAATGTAAATTCTTCCATATGCAGTAGCTCCAGGTCTTGGACCGGAGTTTGCCATGATAGAACTTTTAGCTTTTGTCTCAACAATTTTTGAGACAAAAGCCAAAGGTTTAAACCTTTGGCTTAAGCGAAAAAGGACTTTTCACGCTCGGAGGCTTACGTGGCCTGCATGCCTTCACCGCTCTCGTGAGGTCTCCTGCGCACACGTACCGTCAAGGCCAAATTTTGCTCCAACGTCGCGGAACTCCAACTCGCAGTCTCCAAAAGGCCGACCGGACTTATAGATTTCCGGTTGCATTGGTGCACTTCCGTCTGAGCCTATCACTTCTCGCAAACACAATGACTGGGAATAGAATTGTAATGACTAAGAACCCTTCCCTGCATCTCCGCCCTCCATCAGGACTTCCTCGACATGAGGCCTCGCTTCTTTGTCGACTTTGGCTGGGAGTTGCCTTCACAAAGGCATACTCCGCATTAATTGGAGCGATCGACAGTGCAACCTAAGAGATGTGCGACACCGACGAAACCCTGGACCATCTGCTGTGCCACTGTCCGCGATTCGTCGAGGAAAGGAAAATCCTTGCTGAGACGCTACACCACCTTGACGATCGGCCACTGTCCTTACAGATGCTACTGGAACACCGCCCTCATCGCTCGTCGGCCCACAAGGCACTGAAAGCAATTTTACGCTTTCTCAAGACGACTGGTTTGGGTGAACGCCTTTGACAGTTGGACTTGTCCGACAACGTCTTTTTCATTATTCCCCTTCCTTCTCTCTCTCCCATCTTTCTATTCCCCCTTCCCACTCCCCCAGTGTAGAGTAGCCAACCGGATGCCCTTCTGGTTAACCTCCCTGCCTTTCTGTTTTCCCCTTCCTCCTATGTGAATCAATGACGATCAAAAACAGACAATGAAATCTAACGAGAACACTGTTTGCCTGGCCTAAATCGTGAGAAATGAGGGCGATGAAGGTAAGCAGAACGTGGGAGCCATGGTGAAGGGACCGCTCTCTTAGTTGCATAAATACACACTCCCGAGTGACGTGTCACGTTACTGCAGTCGCTGTCTTCTCCTTTAAACAAGAGAGACAGACATCGTGGGCAGTAGATTGCGCTTGAGAGATTGATAGCAAAGAGAAAAGACAGGGAGGTTAAGCAGATGAGATTTCGGTTTGCTACCCTCAACTGGGGCAGAGAGAAGGGGAATAGAAAGGGGTAGATGGCAAAAAAAACAAGCACTGCACGCACGAAAGATTCTGACATTGGCGGCTTCAGTGTTGTTTGCACTGCACTATGAAGTCAGTCTTCCTTGCGGTTGAAATATCAGCAGAACAATTGAGCAGAGAGAAACGACCATAAGCCTATGACTTGCGTCAACATAGCACTCGGGAATTGCCGGCAATCAGCCTTTAGCCCACGGGGTACATATTGCAAAGTAACCTTTCGCGTCAAGTTAATTTCCACACACAGGTTGACCATACGTTTAACGCTTACGTCAATGCCAAATATTTCACAACAGGCAAGCTCTTCACTGACTGCTTCACAAAAAATCAATCCCGCGACGAGCGCCATGCGCCGGATTTGATTATTATTATTAATTCTGTTGAGAAAGGAGAGGCTCATTTTCGCATGGTATCCGTCAGCTAAGTTTTGAAAGAGCTTTGCCTAGTTTTTTAATGGTATCTCCTCGACACGAATGGAACTGCTTACGGCTAAAATTTATGGTTAAGGAAATCGTTTGTCGGGGCAGCTTTGTATTGGCGTCTTTTTCGAGTTGATTGATTGATTTGTGGGGTTTAACGTCCCAAAACCAGCTCTGATTATGAGAGACGCCGTAGTGGAGGTCTTCGGAAATTTGATCACCTGGGGTTCTTTACCGTGCACTGACATTGCACAGCACACGGGTCTCAACATTTCCCCTCCATCGAAATGCAGCCGCCGCGGCCGGGATTCGACCCCGCGACCTCCGGATCCGCAGCCGAATGCCATAACCACTAGACCACCGGGGCGGGGCTTTTTCGAGTTGAGTATTTTGCTGGAATCAATACCAAATTTGTAAAAAATACATTTTGTTTCTCCTGTTCCACTGATCCCATTCAACAGAAGCTTTTAAATCACACTGAACGGGGTCAAAACTTACGTGAGTGTTAATGCGATTCCACTTGTATTTGATAAAAATATGGATGGAAGAAAGGTGCATATTTGTACGGTGGACGCGCGCCGGTCTTCCTCCGATGAAGAAGAGCGCCCCGTGGGCTCGCGGCGCGAGCCAGCGGTTTAGAACGTGCGAGTGCTAAGGCTGGCTTAAAGCTGCAGCCCCAACCACTGGGCTCCGCTGTTTCTTCCCGAACAAACATTGCGACAACGGCACGGCTACGTCGGCCCTCTTCACATGGATTCCACTCTCTACAGTACCATGCGACATGCTTACCATGGGACACGATACACTACCACGGGACATTGCCATGGGAAAGTACCATGGGGACCATTGCTTAGCGCGTCAAAAACAGAATCATCCTTCTTGCGTTGCCGCGAAAGGGCGTCCTTTGGGCATATTCTCCGAAAAGCGATGAAAAAATACCCGCATTTCCCCGAAAGGGAGTATGAGGAAGTGCGAAGCACGGGGTGATGCTATGAGGGGGCGCGCGCGACTAAACTGCAGAGCCGAGCGAAGGAGACGGCAGCGAGAGAGCACGCGCCAGCCGACCCACGGAGGTCTGGCCGTTTTTAAGTGCAAAGCACTTTTACTGATGATGATGATTAAGTGTAATTAATGATTTAAAGTGTTGTTGTCATGATGCATTTGTACACACACACATTTATATATGAAGCATTATTTATTTATTTTACACTTCACGCTTTTTGTATGCTGCATTAATGCACCTCGCGAGTGCGTCACACACACACACACTACACACGTCACTACAGATCAGCACCTATTCGGCGGCCTAGGGTGAGTGCAAACGTAACGGGGGGAGAGGCACACAAGCTGCGCTGAGAGGGTGCGAGGAGCCGGCGCGGCGCGCGCAGCCACGGCGCGCAGGCGCCAGCTGCACAACGCGCCGTGACGTCACGGCGCGGAGAGCGGTGCGGAGCCGGCGCGGGGCGCGCGCAGCCACGGAGCGGAGGGCGGAGCGCGCGCAGTCACGTGGGGCGTGACGTCGCTTAGCCGTTGCTACAGACGCTCCTCCTCCTCTCCGCTCCTCGCGCCGTTGCTAGGGGAGAGGAGGAGGAGCGCGGATGCCGGCGGAGTTTTCGGGGTCGCTTAAGAAGTGCATTCGCACTTAAAACATCTTTCTTGCATGCCTACGCAGTTCCTTAGTTAGATGCCGACAACATCTTTCGAAGACGCCTGTGGCCTACGTCAAGTTATGGCGTCGAGATGGGGAGGAACCACTTACCACGGGCTTTAAATGAGCCAAGCAACTCGAACGTTTCCCTGGGCAACATTAAAATGCGCATCTCCACATTAGATTATTGATCATCAAGTTACACTAGCAACAATTTCGAAAGGCACATTCAGTGTGACCTTTCGTACATATAAATATAACGTGCAATTTTCTTATAAAATTAGTCGTTTCAAATGGTACCTCCTATTGTTTTCTTTCTTTCTACCTGGTCTATAAATTTGCCAAGATTATTCATATGTCGGCATCTTTTTTGCCCCTATCATTTTTTGCATATATTACAGTGATTGTTTGCGCTTTATAACTTTGGTGACCACTGTTTTACATGTTTGTGCTATGTTCCTTCTCACTGTCGGGATCGAATCCCGGCCGCGCCGGATGCATTTCCGTGGACGCGAAATGTTGAGGCCCGTGTGCTGTGCATTGTCAGTGCAGGTTAAAGAACGCCCAAGTGATCGAAACTTCCGGAGACCTCCACTACGGCGTCTTCCATAATCAGAGCTGGTTTTGCACGTTAAACCCCGCATATCAATCAAATCAATCCTCTCAATGTTTGCGAAAAGGTGTGGAAGGTGTGAGACATTAGTCAAGCGTTCCTCGCGTTTTCGTCTCACACCTGCTGCCAGTTCATTGCATGATGGGAAATAGTTTATTATTGTTAATATTATTATTATTGTTATTATCATATTCTGTCAATGCGCGATGGCGATGATGGTGTGCCTTACGACTCTTTAATATTATCTGGATTTAATAGTGTCGGGATGAAAAATATTGCCGTCCATTACGCCAATGTTAACGCATTTTCGGCAAAAGGTGCAAACTTCGTGGAAGAATGTAATATAACGGACGCTGTGCCAGATTGGAGTGGACAACTTGAGTCACCCCTGTTTACGGAACATACGGGACTGTTCTGTAAGCATGCTGTAGACAACATTCAACCATGAGGAATTGTTTGTGAATATCAGCAATAGTGTATCGCTTTATATATATTCTTTTGATTGATGCGGCCGTACGGGTAACAAAAACAAAAAAATGGTGTGTAGCCTCGCGGTTAAACTAATGGGTCGCGGAGGTGGCCGGGGAGGTGGGGGGCTAATTTGAACCTCTAGCACCGACAACACATTTCATTTATTCCTTCATTACCATCTTTTTTTCTATCTTTATTTCTTTCCTTAACAATAGCACATTCCAGTGCTGATTGGTGAAACCCTGTTACTCAAAATCACCCAGGGCTACTTTTTGACGAGGCGAGAAACAATGTGCGTGAGAGTACTGGCGCTGTCTTTATTATCGCTTTTCTTCCATCTCTTGTCCGTTCCTCCTTTGTTCGATATACAAGCTCAGGCGTTCATTAGATTTAAAAGGAGAAGCCCGAGATCTGATCTGCCGCTTACACATGTTAGGTCACAGCGACACAACGCGACGTGCCATCTCGGCGACTGCTCCCCTGAGATTGCTTTGCCATAAAAAGTTAGAGCTATTACAAGTATTTATGAAGAGGGGGGACTTGCGAATCTATTGTGACCGCGCATTTTGGAACTCAATTGTTGATATTGTTAAAGAGCCGGTCAAGGTATGAGCCGGGGACAGAGGAGAAGGAAGACGACTTTAGCTAGTGTGCAGCGGATCGACGCCATCATGGCTTGGTCATCGCCAAGCTCGCCCTGTAAATAAACATCGTTCACTCTTGAACCGTAACAGTATATCTCTCTAATAATTTTCAGCTAATTCCAGCATATCACTGAGCAATTTCGTTGTCCGGTCTTTCAAATAGAGAGACAGGCACGAATGAGAGCTGGCGACAAATTTCCCCTTAATGGAGAAGCTCTCCTCTAAGCGTATCGTAGCGCTCTTTAACCTTTCTTTCTTTCTTTATCATTTTATTTAAGACAAAACAAGGCATCGGTCTAGGGGACATGGCTAAAGCAAAACATTACCTGACTTGGATGTGTCACCTATGCATTCAGTCCATCTGTCAATATATTGTCACGCACCATACTGCCTAGCAGTATCTCCATCGGCGGGTTTTCCCGTTCTGAATTTATGTCGGAAGCCTTCTGCAGTGTCTGAATCTCTTCAGCAAAGCGGTTTTAAGCTTTGCATAAGCGCATCAGCAAGCGTTAGCCTGCCGTGCACGTTGACTGCTTCGCTACTCAAACAAGAGCTCAACACCATTGCACATTGCTCCTCCAGCCAATTCTGGCTACTAGAAACGGCTTGAACTCTGTGCTAGTAGGCGTCTGTTAAGGTGTTTCAGCATACACCATAAGAAGCTTGCTCGGATTTAGTCTGAAGGTGCGTTCTTGCCTTTCAGTGTTCTCTAATCGAACTGGCGCTTCAGCGCGCTGCTGCAGTCACATTCAACCTCCACTTAACGCAACCTTTGCCTTTCTCTCTTAGCGATCTCGGCTTGCTTCGTCTTCCTCTCTCAGCCATATTTGCCCATCATTCTTGTATTATTTGACACTCGCTCGCCAGGTTTATTTATTTTGCTCTTTCAGCCGCTGCCCCCGCGTTCTCGACCTCCCTTTCAGTTCCTGTTCCACTGTTTCTCTTCTTTCATTTGTTTCTCTTTCGCCTGTCTTTGCTTCTCGCACTTTCAGCAGCTTCACTTTTTTCTCTTGGTTAACCCACTTCCGTCGCTTCCATAATCCATCTCTTGACAAAGGGCAGCAAATTTGTCAACATCCATGGCGAACTTCAACACTCTCTAGCTGCGTGAATAAATACCTGCCTATACTTCGGCTCAAAACACTCTCCGCAGGCAAGTTTTGCGAAAACGTGGTGTATCACGCGATCTCTTACGCAAGCCCGTACGCAACACAAGGCTCTTTATCCCTACTTTGAACAGATTATGCCCCAAAGAAGTGCTGTCACGCACGCCAGAAATATTGTCCCTGATCCCCAACACTGAGACACGGGAGGCAATCGCCGAAAAGATTCCTAGAACCGACGTATCAATTGCGTGAAAATAACCCCAAGAAAGCTTGAGCAATTAAGTTTCAGGCCCCTCTAGTACACTAGCAAAAGAGAAGCAGTAGCTCATAGACCGAGTCAGAAACAAGGGTCTGCTGGCCGGATCTAGGGCTCGACATCGAAGCACCGAAGGTAAAAAGACGATGATAGTTGTCATGAGGCACTCCAGATGAAGAACAATCACCGTAAATGGCGACAATGTGCAGAAGGCCGAGAGAACATCCGATGAGCGTCGTAGAGGAATTTAAGTCCCGCTTGCGTAAGTAGTGTTTGCTAGAAGAACTGCATCGCTTACTTTCCGGAAGAAAGTTAGGGGTGAGTGACACGCGCCACAGCGGTCACGTGGAACGGAGAAAAGGAGCGGCGGTTGGCAGAACGGTACTTGCTTCATTCGTCAGTCGATGCGGGCGAAGGTGGAGAATTGCCCGGAGGAGAAGAGAAACGTGGCTTTCACAACGTCCTCCACTTTAAAAACAGTGTTCAAGCATATAACATCCGGCGGTGGCACGATGTTACGATGTCAGTGACTGTGACGTGGTTCTTGATAGCTATTGCATTGAAAGCGACTCTGCCTTCTATGATGTCACGTACTTTCTCCGACTCTGACATAGATACACTCACTTGACGAGAGGGCTCAAAAATATCCTTGATGTATCATGCCTAAGACTCGCCTCGCTATTGCTGAAGAGTATTCACGTTTCTTGAGAAGGTTGAAAAAACCGTTCCAGCAGCAGTTCTTTGGCATACTGGTGATAAAGGGAGGAGAAGTCAGTAAAGTCTATCTTGTAATTGCAGAACCACTTCTTCGCCATGCCCGACAGGGGGAAGAAGACATGGCGGATCCTTTGGGGGTCGGGTGAATAATTAGCGCAGCTGATGAGCCAATCCTCCAAATCTTCTTCATGAAGACCACACACACCAAACACACGGGGGTCACGCTGCTGGCTACTGATGATTTAAGTTGTGGCATCAACTGTCTAAGAAACGGTAGCTCATGAAGTAGAGGGCGGGGAGCCCTCAGTGCGCAAATGCTGGCCTGAGCGAAGCCTAGAGGGCAGACTGACCGGACAGAGGACTGAGTATCGAAGAGTCACTTGCGCCATGTACGACTTCTTGGTTCGAACAATATTTATTCAGACCTAATACTCTACATCGAAACTGCAAAAGGCGCACACAGGATAATGGTGACCAAGAGGTACTGAATATCATAAAGTAGCGCGTCGGGGAGCACGGCATTGTGTTAGAAACTGTCCTCACAAGATGTTCGTGAGCCGCCGGTCGTCAGCGCGGTGTCATTTCACACTAAATGTATTTTATTGATGCTGCTCCGTGGAGCAACAGTCAAGATCCACCTGGAAACCTCACGCTGAGGAGACAATTCCAGTGGTCCTGGTGAATACGACTCTTTTTGTGTTCTATTCTCTTTTGTAACGCATGAACTTGTGTCTTACGTGTTAGTTGGCACCGTGTTAATTTGTAACCGATCTATGTTTCTGTTGTGAAGAGTCATGTTTGTGCAAGATTGGGTAACTGCCTCTTCAATGAGAATATACCTGGTTTCTTGTGGTTACTGTTGGCTCTGAATTGGTCTTTGAACCGCCGCGGTTGTTTCTGCTACTTACACCAAATGAACCTAAATCCTGAATGTGCAAGCATTCGCCTGGTCATTTTCGGAGAATTGCTGCGGGGTTCTTGGAACATTTAAAGGTGATTGCATTTCGTGACTCATTCCTCTGGATCGGTGGCACCTTTGATGGTCAATCACCAGAAGATGTTGATGGCAATGTAGAGATGAGCAAGAGGTGCGTACTCAACGCCCATAATATTTTAAATGCAAAAAATGTCACTGCTCTTGAGTGGAGATCAATTCTATGGTTAATGACACACCAAGAGCAGGAAGTTTGTTTCTGCAATGCCGTATCCATGTATTCTGAGGTATTGGAGACTTTATTCATAACAATTGGCATTTCCTAGGGCCACAAGTGCTGCGGTAGGACACGTTTGAAGATGCGGACACCAATTACCTTGGAAAGTCTCAAAGGCGATTTACAAACCCTTTTTGATAGATCACCTCTTTATTATTCAGAACAAGTGATTAGGCACCTGAATAAATTGTGGGGTATTATAAAATGCTTCAGATAAGAATATAAATTCAAAGACGTGCCTCAAGATATTGGTTTTATTTGCCATTTAATTTTGCTAAGGAAATGCTCTAAAACCGTTAACGCAAGTTATACCACAACGTTGTATGTGGAACGCTTCGCCTCGATTACTTTATCAGATCTTATGCGTAATAATGGAATACCCAGTCACAAAGGAAGTTACAATAATTCCTGCAAGTCACCTTCAAAGATTACCACTTTCTCAGCACGTCAGCCCGCCGCATTACAAGCCTAACAGCGACTGCACAGTGAGACGGCGGCGAGTATCAGAACGAATGTTTTCTTTCGGCGCTAAAAGCGTGCAGCACACCTGTACGCTGCATCAGCACGAGCTGCACTACCGAACGCACCATATGATGTCGCACACATCGCGTTGACAAGTCATGCGCACTTCAGCGCCCGCCATATTATGTCATGCACACTCATGCTTGCTTTCCTACGTATGGCAGTGTTCCTGTACGAAGCGTCTGCGCGGAAGATGAGTCATTTTCGATAAAAAAAACCGGCAGGCGTAAATCACTCTTTGCGAACATTCCAATCTCTTCGATGATTCGAAAATTTCAATACACCCTTACCAAAAGAATATTAGAGATTTATTATTTGAAGAATATACAAGTCATTGAAATATTTGCACACCCGCGCTCACATTAAATAAAGTCAGTAGCACGACATTCATATTAATAAACATTTACTATATAAATAGCTTTTTTATTTGGTCTCACAATTTCCTGTGCTTCATCCTGGTTAATTTCACCATACAGGACTGGCGACAAGTGATGTAGCTCATTAAGGCAATTATGGTTCCGGTTCCAGATGAAGTACCTAATTTCGGTGGCCGAGTATGGCAGCACGCTATGATCTTGCCATAGTCGGCCGCAGTAAGGCAGCAGCGTAGCCTGTTGATCGTCGGCTATGCAGCATATAGATAAACAGGCAGCGTATGCCTATTTACCGAAAAATAAAGACGCGCTATTAACCAGTGGCCTTTGTGCCTATGAGCTAAGACGTATTATCAGCGCGGGAAAATGGATACTACAAAAATAACTATACCGGTCTGTTAGTTTATTGATATTCATAGCTACAGTATAAGTAATCAATCTGACAGTAAAAGTGAGTTCGTTGTTTTCTCTTTGGTCTTTATGATCCCAAGAGGCCGAGATGCGAAAGACTTCATTTACAAAACATAGAAGTGTCATATGGAGAGCTAGTGGGCATTACCTTGTCGAAAGTATGACACCAGATCTCCCAGGCATGTAATTTTCACATCTGCAATATACATGCATAACATCCGCAAGGGTGTCTAACCTTTTTGATGTGCAAATGAACAAGCAAAATAAGGTCTAAATCTAATCTGGGAAGAACTGAACAAAGTGCATGTAGTTCCCCGTCGTGAGATATAAATAATTCCCTTCTATGTAAATGAGTCAAGACGAGGCAAGGCTATACGCATGATATGTGATAGCGGCCTTCCACATGAGATGCCATAAAGTGACTAAAGAAGGCCGGGATAACGCAGTTTTCATCGACAATCTGTATTTGTCGAAAAATTCCAGTCGCGCCTGCAGTATGTGCTAAGAATGTGATAAAGATTCCATATGCCCTACCATGAAGTCGAAATTTATAATTTTCCACTCTTCCACCCTACTGAAGTGCGCAGCTTTAGCTTTCGATAACCAACACGTCAGTGCGCCGTTGCGCGCTGCCCTATTTTGAAATAGACTTCTGTGCTACAACTTTACTGCCTACTTCATCCTGAACTATAATCCACCTTCATGATACAGATGGTTATTCACATGATTCGAAGGCTCCCGCCGGCCTATTCTCTCTGGAGTGGGCACCGTCACAGAAGCTATCTCGCTATACGTTGATAACCCATTTCGGCACACCCCACCTACTTATCCATCTTACATAAGAGAGACCAACAATTCTATTTCTGACATTAAGGATTTTACAGTACCTGCTAAATGTCTGCTTGTAACACTTGACGTCTCATCTCTATACACTAATATTCCCCATGATGACGGAATCAGAGCGGTTTTAACAGCTTATGAAGAGTCGCAGCTTGATAAATCTGCTGACTGTTATACCCTCCGCCCACTTCTGAAGTTGATTCTCGAATTCAGCAACTTTGAGTTCGATGGCGCTCACTACGTGCAAGTGAGCGGAACGTCAATGGGAACGATAATTAGCGCTAATTATACCAATATCTTTATGGCAATTCTTAAAGAAGAATTTCTGAGTTCTCGCAACTTAAAGCCACTGTACCATAAACGTTACATGGATGATATCTTTTTATTTTGGAATCACGGAGAAACCGATTTATTACAATTCATTCTTTTTCTGATCAATACTCTAGGCAGAGGATAAACGACTTAGATGTGACCATGTCGCTTTCGAAAAACAAGTTGGTTTGCAACATTTACAGGTAACAAACGGACACTAATCAATACTTACACTTTCACAGTAGTCATTCTTTTTTTTTTATTTACAGATACTGCTGTCTCATGTTTGAGACATTGCAGGAGTGGTTACAAGAAACGCACAAAAACAAGAAAAAAAATGAAAACATCAAAATACATAATTGGACACTTGTTTTACAAACTGTGCAAGTGGTAGCCCTCTCAAAGAAATGTCAAGGTTATTCCAAGTCTCAACTGTGAACGGGAAAAAAGAGTATTTATAACAATCAATATAACATCTGAATGGCACAATGTTCAATGGATTGTATCGGCGGGTCACTTGGCTAGTATGACTGGTGAAAGAAATGGGTGTAGCTATGCTGACAGATTCGTTGACGATGTTGTGTAACATGATAAGCCGATCGCACATGCGTCGGTGTTCTAAATGATTCAGCGATAAAACGTGGTAGTGTTCTGAAGGGGAGAAGTTACGGTCGTAGCGATTGAAAATGAACCTGATTGCTTTCCGCTGGACGGACTCAAGTTTGTCTTTGTCGTTTGCAAGATGTGGGGACCATACAACTGACGCATATTCAAGAAGAGGCCTGACCAGTGACTTATACGCTATAAGCTTGCATTCCTTTGTGGCACCTTTTAACGTTCTTCTTAAGTAACCTAATTTCTTGAGCGATTTTGCAATAATAAGGTTAACGTGTTTGTGCCACTTTAAGTTTGGGGAGAATACAACACCAAGGTACTTAAATTCCTGGACGTTTCCTAGGGCATGATCGGGATTGCCATACGTAAATTGCAATGGTTCCTTTTTATTAGTAAAAGTCATTGTCACAGTTTTCTGAAAATTAAGCTCCATCTGCCACGTTCCGCTCCACTCGCAAAAAGAAGAAAACACATTATTTAACAAAACCTGGTCAGTGACGCTACTCACACTAGAATACAAAACACAGTCATCGGCGTATAGACGTAGCTTAACTGGAGTGTTAGTGACAACTTGAACGACATCATTAATGTAAATTATGAATAAAAGGGGTCCCAGAACAGAGCCTTGTGGAACACCTGAGGAAATATGAGCTGATGATGACTGCTCGTGGTTGTAGCGAACAAACTGACTCCTCAGGTGTAAATAATCCGTAATCCAGCCAAGTAATTTGTCAGCATATGGACCTGTGAGAAGGTTACGAAGTTTGAGGAGAAGTTTTTTATGACATACCTTGTCGAAAGCTTTTGAGTAATCAATAAAGATGGCATCGATCTGTTCATGGTTGTTAAGTGATGAGGCAATGTCATGCGTGAATTCGATCAGCTGTGTAACCGTGGAAAAACCGCTGCGAAATCCATGCTGATGCTGTGAAAGGATGTCGTGGTCAGTTAGGAATTGAATAATGTGCTTGTGAATGATGTGCTCCAATAGCTTGCAGCACGTAGATAATAATGAAATTGGTCTGTAGTTAGAAATGATTTCCTTCTTACCCGATTTGAAGATAGGAACAACATTGGCGATCTTCCAAATTCGCGGAACCCTTTCAGAGTCAAGTGATTTCTGAAATATAATTATGAGGTACCGTGCCCACCATTCAGGGTACCTTTTCAAAAAAGCGTTGGGGATATCATCAGGACCGGCACTTTTAGTAATATCTATGTTTAGTAACAGATTGCAAATTCCAGAGCAACTTAGCTCAATATCCGGAATAGCTACCGATACAGTACGGGCAGTATCGATACAGTATGTGCGGCACTGTAAGACGGGCATCCCGTACAGTCAAGCACATCGATTTAAACGCATATATTCAAAAAAAGAAGACTTCGATCATAACTGTGCACAAATGAAAAAGGTCCTCAAACAGAAATACCCAAAAAAATAATTGACGATGCTATAACTCGCGCCGACATGCTTGACCGCGCTGAAATTCTTAAAAATCAGTCATCGAGCAGGGAACACAAGAATAACATAATACTTACTCACTCTGCACCGCCGCCAAAGGTATCAGCTATTCTTAAAAAAAAAACATCATAACATTCTCTCTCAAAATAATCGCCTCAAACGCATATTCGTGGAACCGCCTCGTGTCGTGTACAGGCGAAAGACAAATTTACGCGACATCATGACTAAATCAACTTTAAATCTGTGTCGGGGCACTGGCTGCAGGCCGTGTAATAAGCCACGTTGCCAGGTCTGCCCTTATATTAGAACTACACAAAAAGCAACAAGCACCGCGTCCAACATTTTTGTACAAATGAAAGGAAACTTCACTTGTGACACGGCTAATGTCGTTTACCTGCTTAAGTGCAATAAATGTAATGAACAATATATTTGTCAGAGAGAAACACCTTTCTGAATATGGTTTAATAATCACCAGTCACATGCAAAAAATTCCTTGAACCTGCCCCTGCGTAAGCATGTGCACCTTCTCGGCCATTCATTTATTGACCTGAAGGCAATGATACTGGAATCGGGCTTTCGGAGGCACCACGACCGCGAGGTTCGTGAGTCCTACCTCATTTAGAAGTTCAAAGCCGTTACCTCGGGCATTAATGAAAACATGGGTAAGCTGACATGTTTCCCGAGTGCTTAGGGCATTGCCATTATGAAGAAGCCATTCTAAACAACTCCAATGTGTTCTTTCACACTTTACATTTCTACTGCACTTCTTTTATATTTATTATTTTATTTCCAATTTTCTTCGTTCTTGGTTTATATTTTTCCATTACAAGACATTCTAGTCAATTCTAGCCAGCCGTTTGTCGATAAATCAGTTTATCTTTGTTTTTTTTGTGCTTTCTGCGTTGGTGATTGCCATTTTTACAATGTAGAGTGGCTTTATAGTTGCGTTACATACAGGTAGTAGAATCCCTCGGAGTCGTAAGTTTGCTGCCTTGCTGTCAATTGAGAGGCTACGGTGTCGCTTCGTGATGACTCGCCGCAGCAGAACACCTGTTCTGTACAGGCACACTTCATAGCCATTCCCTGTACATACATACGCCTTTGTAGCCGCACTCTCTCCCCTTCCTGTACCCTTAAAAGGAAGGTGCTCTGCAACATCTTTTTACTGTGATGAAGGCCGGCCCACCGCCCGTAACGTCAGTAAATTTATATTCTTTTTGTTAATCGTGTGAATCTCGTCTTTTGGAAATATTTATTCGGGCTCAGGGAAATCTCTCCGAACTATATATATATATATATATATATATATATATATATATATATATATATATATATATAATTTAGAAACAAGTTAATGCGTTAACTTGTTTCTAACAAATGAAAAGCGAGCCCTTGACCCCCTTCCCTGTCGTTATATATATATATATATATATATATATATATATAGTTTGAAGTAAAATGGGTCCGGTCCAATGTAGGGTTGAAAAGAGGGACACATGTTCAAACTTCCTGTTCTATTAAGGTTTCGCCAGGTAGACCGGCCTTCGTCAGAATGAAAAACGAAGGCCGGTCCCTTTTATCAACCCTATATATATATATATATATTGTGATAAGAAAGCTCGACGTGGTTATGGACGACGAGGTCGGACTGGCAGACGCGATGGCGTCTAGGCTTAACTAACAAGGGCCGCAAATCACGTTCAGCTCACGCCCCACTAGTGCAGCATTAGCGATCCGGCTTCTCCACTACATCTTTCCCCCTCCCTGGAGACGGAGCCACTCCGGTGGGCTAAGGCGCCGTGAAAACTAGCGGTTCATGGTATTGTTTCAGGCGATCTACGTGGACAGTCTCGCGGCCGCGACGGCGCATGTCCGAGGTTGGTGTGACTGGCTCGACGACGTAGTTGACGGGAGAAGTTTGCCGCAGGACCCTGTAAGCGCCGTGATACTTCGACGCAAACTTCGGGGCGACACCTGGCGCAGAAGTGGAGGGCACCCAGAGCCAAACGAGAGCGCCAGACGGGAACTGCCGGTTTGGCAGGCCATCGTCGTGGCGAAACTTCTGCAATGCTTGTTGTTGGGTGGTGTGGGAGCGAGCTAGTCGGCGACATTCTTCTGCATATCGAGCGGCTTCGGAAACCGGGGTGGCCTCGGATGAGTCGGGACGGTAAGGCAGGATAGTGTCGATCGGCGATGACGGTTCTCGGCCATAAAGTAAGAAGAAAGGGGAAAAGCCGGTAGTCGTTTGAGGCGCCGTATTGTATGCGTAAGTTACATATGGAAGAATGACGTCCCAGTCAGTGTGGTTGGAGGCGACATACATCGAAATCATGTCGCCAAGAGTTCTGTTAAAGCGCTCGGTCAGCCCGTTTGTTTGCGGGTGATAGGCGGTGGTGCAGCGGTGAATAATATGGCATTCAGCGAGTAGCTTTTCGACAACATCGGCGAGAAAGACGCGGCCTCGGTCGCTCAGGAGTTCGCGCGGAGCGCCGTGGCGAAGAACGAAGCGGTGCAGAACGAAAGAAGCAACGTCACGAGATGTCGCCGATGGAAGGGCAGCAGTTTCCGCGTACCTCGTGAGGTGGTCGATGGCTACAATAACCCATCGATTTCCGGCAGCAGTGTATGGCAGGGGTCCGTATAGGTCTATGCCAATCCGGTCAAATGGTCGCGATGGGCACGGCAAAGGCTGCATTGGCAGCAGAAGGGCGGCAAGGACCAGGCTTGCGGCGCTGGCACTCTGTGCAGGATCGAATGTACTTTTGCACAAAGGTGTACATGCCGCGCCAATAAAATCTGAGGCGTAGTCTGGCGTAAGTTTTGAACAGACCAGCGTGTGCGCACTGAGGATCAGAATGGAAAGCGGCGCATATAGTTGCGCGGAGCTGTCTCGGTATGACCAGCAGCCATTTGCGCCCATCTGGTTCGTAATTGCGGCGATAAAGGATTCCATCCCTGATGGCGAAATGGGAAGCTTGGCGACGTAGAGCTCGGGATGGCGGGCTGGCTGATGGTTCAGACAGGTAACGGATCAAAGAGTCTGTCCAAGGATCCTTGCGCTGCTCCAACGACATGTCAATCGACGCTGATGGCGAAAATAAGTCATCAGGGGCGGAGACACTGGCAACGTCGGTGTCGACTGGCGAACGGGAAAGAGCGTCGGCATCGGCGTGCTTCTTTCCTGATCGGTAGACAACACGGATGTCGTACTCCTGGAGGCGCAAGGCCCATCGGGCGAGTCGACCAGCCGGATCTTTGAGAGTCGACAACCAGCAAAGGGCGTGGTGGTCAGTAACGACATCGAAAGGCCGGCCGTGCAGGTAAGGCCGAAATTTCGTAATTGCCCAAATGATCGCCAGACATTCCTTCTCGGTGACAGAATAATTCGCTTCAGCCTTTGTGAGAGTGCGGCTTGCGTAGGCAACAACATATTCTTCGTATCCGGGCTTTCGCTGCGCGAGGACAGCACCGAGACCGACACCACTGGCATCTGTGTGGAGTTCTGTGGCAGCGGTAGGGTCAAAATGGCGCAGTATTGGAGGCGTCGTGAGGAGTTGCCGTAGCGTCGCAAAGGCACGATCGCAAGCCGGCGACCACGCAGAAAGGCTGGCGTCTCCCCGAAGGAGCTCTGTGAGTGGGGACATAATCAAAGCGAAATTTCGAACGAAGCGGCGGAAGTAGGAGCAGAGGCCAATGAAACTGCGCAAGTCTTTTATATTCCTTGGCCTTGGGAATTCTTGCACAGCCCGCAGCTTTGCAACATCCGGAAGGATGCCGTCCTTCGACACGACGTGCCCAAGAATGGTTAGCTTTCGTGCGCCAAAGTAACATTTCTTTAAGTTTAGCTGTAGGCCAGCGGCGGTGAGGCAGCGTAAAACCTGCTCCAAGCGATGAAGTTGAGTGGGAAAATCAGGTGCAAATACAACGACATCATCCAAGTAGCATAGGCACGTGTTCCATTTTAGGCCTCGCAAAATGGCGTCCATCATGCGCTCGAATGTGGCGGGCGCGTTGCAAAGGCCAAACGGCATCACATTGAATTCGTATAGGCCATCTGGTGTAATAAAGGCAGTTTTCGGCTTGTCCTCTGAGGCCATAGGTACCTGCCAATAACCGGATCGTAAATCAAGAGAGGTGAAGAACTCAGCACCTTGCAAACAGTCCAAGGCATCGTCGATTCGCGGCAATGGGTAAACGTCTTTTCTAGTTATCTTGTTTAAGCGGCGGTAATCTACACAAAAGCGAATCGAGCCATCTTTCTTTTTTACTAGAACGACTGGCGATGCCCATGGACTGTTGGATGGCTGAACTACACCGCGCTTTAGCATGTCACCCACTTGTTCATCAATGACGCGCCGTTCCGTCGATGATACCCGGTAAGGCCGCTGCCGCAGTGGTGGGTGAGCAGCTGTGTCGATGCGGTGACAGACGGTCGACGTTCGGCCAAGGGTGCTGCTGTGGCTGTCGAAAGCATGACGAAACTTCTCAAGGAGGCCGAGGAGTTCCT
The DNA here is from genome assembly GCA_013339685.2 of Hyalomma asiaticum. Taxonomy (NCBI): domain Eukaryota; kingdom Metazoa; phylum Arthropoda; class Arachnida; order Ixodida; family Ixodidae; genus Hyalomma; species Hyalomma asiaticum. The sequence goes on from CM023488.1 coordinate 61,777,357, forward strand.
CTCGTTGCGTTGGGCTTAAGCCGTCGTCGATGACAGGGCGGAAAACCTCCTGAGGCAATGGTGCAGTTGGAGAACTATGGGAGAGGACGTTCATCTCCGCCGAACCATCTGGGGCGTCTAACGTAGCGATGGGTTCGTAAGGCTCCACAGTACCGACGGATTCGCCGCGAAGCAATGTAATCGGGAATGGGAATCGGTTAGAAAAGAGAAGGGCTGTCGCACAATCTTCAAGGGCAAGCAGAGCAGTTGGCAGTGGTACGAGGTGGCGACTGATGAAAGCGGCTGAAGGTGTGAAGAGTACATTGGCGTCGGAAATCGCGGAACAGCCTACAGGTGCCACGACAGACGAGTGCGGAGGTATCTCGACGTCATCTGCGATAATCAACTTGCGTCGACAGAGCGGGGCATCGTCAGACATGGCATCGCCAAGTGAAAAGAAGGCGACTTCTGCTCGGAAGCAATCAATAATGGCTTGGTGACGGGAAAGGAAATCCCATCCTAAGATGATGTCGTGCGAACAGTGGGGCAATACGACAAACTGGACGGTGTAGAGCTTTCCCTGAATTAAAACTCTTCCGGTACACGCAGCAACCGGCTTGACGTGCTCTGCTGTGGCTGTACGAAGTAACGGACCAAAGAAGGGCGTTGTCACCTTTCGAACTGAGCGGCACAGTTTTTCATCAATGACGGATATAGCGGCACCAGTGTCAATAAGCGCAAACACAGAAACACCTTCGAAGACGACATCTATAACATTTGGCGGAGAGCGAAGAGGGCTTGGGCATTTCGACGATGACGCAGTTCTTGCCTCGGGAACTGCGCCACTTAGTTTTCCCGTTCCGTTGAAGATGGGCGCCGACGCATCGGGGCCGCTCTTGCGGAAGAACCTCGGACACTTGCTCCTGTATAACGTGCCGAATGGTCGGGCTGAGGCACGCAGTTGACTGCGACGGGGTGGAAATGATGGAGAGCTGGCGGGCAACTTCTTCTCGCACGAAAGCTTTGATCTGCGAGAGGAGGGTTGGATCTTCAAAACATGGTATCACGCCGGACAGCGACTCCTGATGTGGAACAGGGCGGCGAGTCACAAGGCGTTGTCGGCGAAGCTCATCGTAACTTTGACATAAATGGATGACCTGGGTGACTGTTGAGGGGCTCTTCGAAATCAACATTTGAAAGGCGTCGTCATCAATGCCCTTCAATATATGCTTGATTCTATCCGCCTCGGTCATTGTTGCATCGACACGTTTACATAAATCGATGACATCTTCCAAGTAGCTGGTAAAGTTCTCACCGGGCTGCTGAGATCGGGACTGAAGGCGCTGCTCCGCACGAAGCTTTCTAACCGCGGGGCGTCCGAATACCTCGCTGAACCGTGTTTTGAATGCACTCCAGGTGGGAACGTCTGTTTCATGGTTTCGGAACCACAAGTGGGCAATCCCGGTCAGGTAGAAAGATACGGTGGCCAGTTTCGCGACGTCGTCCCATTTGTTGTGGACACTCACGCGTTCGTATGAGGAGAGCCAGTCATCGACGTCGTGGTCGTCAGTGCCGCTGAAGATGGGAGGGTCCCGCTGACGGACCGCTCCAGGGCAGACGTTGGTCTGGGGAGAACCTGGTGTTGAGCTGGAATCAGTTCCGGTAGCCATGGTGTGACGGAGAGTCCGGCTGCGCAGTTCCAGGATGAACAGAAGACCCAGCAATCCTCCACCAATTGTAATAAGAAAGCTCGACGTGGTTATGGACGACGAGGTCGGACTGGCAGACACGATGGCGTCTAGGCTTAACTAACAAGGGCCGCAAATCACGTTCAGCTCACGCCCCACTAGTGCAGCATTAGCGATCCGGCTTCTCCACTACAATATATATATATATATATATATATATACTTGAAGATGAGAGCTTTGTTTTTCGGAGTTGGACACTATAGTGCGAACTCCGTCTGGAGGACATATGCACTATTAATCCGACCACAAGTGACCAACCTGCAGTCTGTGTGTAAGGGCCTGCCCTGTGCCAGCACTCTTGCTGTGGTATAAATTCTGTAAAACATGGTTGTAATGGATTTCTTCATTACAGAATCGTTTTTCGGGTCTTTCAAGTAGGCATCTTGAATTTCGATTTCTCCCCAAGAGTTCTAATTTTTCACGGAATTCAAGCAATCCCTATCAGAAAAATCACCATGATGGGTGCTGGAAAATATGGTGGTTATGGTGGAAATAATGTTGGGCAAGGTGGAAAAGATGGTGGTTATGGTGTGCGATGCAGGGAAATGGTGTGCGGCATGGTGTACGGAAGGCGGGTAAAGTGGAAAGGATGACGGGCAATGTTGGGAAGAACTGGGAGGCTGCTTCCACCCTCGTGGAAATGCTGGGAAGCAGCGGGCAGGCGACGAGGGTGGTATAAACGATGGTGGCACGTGGTGTACAATCCTGGAAACTTTTGCCCACCATTAGTGTCACGCTAGAAAGCAGTGGGTGATGTGGTGGGTATACTGTGAAAGATCATTGAAGGCAATATGCAATGCTGAAGAGAACCGTATTTTGCAAATTAAAACTTAATGGAGAGCTCAAGTTGGGGTGGCTGTGATAAGCGTCACATTGAAAGCAGCGGATAACAAATGTGTCATGAATCATTGCGTATATGCTTATCGCAGTTTCTTGTTAGCACTCTTTTTCTTGTTCTTTTATGAAAATATCTAACTGCAAATAATGGCAGTGTTATTAGTGCTTTCGTCCCATGCTACGTTATCGGTAAAGTGGCAGGTTGGGCGAGTTGGTGATAAAGTTAATCGGTATGGTGCACAGCGCAGGAAAAAAAATACAAAAATGAGGGCAGATACAACAAAACACAGCAAGCCTCTCCTTGTTTTTCGTTTTCTTTTTTTCCTGCGCTGTGTACCATGCCTACTATGTTGTCCTCTTCTTCGTTTTTCTTTTTGTTTTTTGCTTGTATCAATCAATATTTGTACTACCACCACACGCACGCCTCAGCCGTATTGATTGCTAAATAACATAATTTTGGCTGCAGCTGATAATGCACAGAATATGCGCTATAGGGCAACTGTGTACTGTTGCGCATGCAATCTGGCGTTACACAAGCAACGTGCGGAACACGTTTGACCGAGGCCGAGGAAAATGTCGCGAAATGCAAGCTCGCATAAGTTACGGAATCTGCAGAGCTTACGGAAAATTCCAATTACAGGATGGTATGTGAAATAAATACTACATTGTGTTTGCAGTTTTTAGCCTCAGAGCATTTGTTTCTGTATTTCCTTACACTGAAAACATCACAACTGGTCTGAAATTTTGAAACCGAAACCGCAACCCGTGGTGTCGCCACCATCGCGCTATTGCTGTTTTTTTTTTCTTCCAAACATGGCGGCGCGCTGTGGATGTCGTGTTCAATGTGGGGGCGATATTTGTTTTCGTATGGACGATTTCTGGTTGCGCTGCATCTTGGTGTATGTTTAGCGTTGTGCTCATTAGCTCCAGTGGACCTTCTTGAGCCAGTGTGAGGTGCGGTGTGCGATAGACTGAGAAAGCAGCAGCCGGCAGCGTCGACAGCTCGGAGATCCTTTGTTGACGTCCATTCGCCGAGGGACGTGAGTCGTCGCGACATCGTCTTTCAGTGTGTACGCGATCAGTGAGAAGCAGTGCCGGAATGCTTTCTACGTTCCGTGATGTGTGTTCCTAGGAAATGCCTTCTCGTTCGCACACATCGAGGGTCGGCACATCGCTTCTCGACCTACGGAAGAACGACGGCTCGGCACAGCGCCTCAAGGCCGTCGGACGACGCAAACTGGAATCAGCATGTTTCTTAACTAAGGTAGGTGGCTGTGAATGCTGCGCTTTGTGCGTTATCATTGTTGTTTGCGCTCTTTACAGCAAAGGAAATCGAGTAGCGTGGTGCAGAGTGCGGTGCCAGTGGCGTTAAATTGGCGTGTGCACGATGTCTGTGCGGAGCTTAGTCGGAACAATTGCGAAGTGCTGGTCCGCCCGCGCTATCGTACGTGAACATTCCATGAAAGGGAGCATAAAATTGTCGCCACGAACATGCTCGTCTTGCTTTTTATACGTGTAACTACATGACTCGCGAAACGTGCCTATTGCTGTGGTTATCGGTGATGTATGCAAGCGTTTCTGCATTTACTGCCATTTTAGGGCTGCAAACAACTGCGATCCAAATTCATTATGCAGGTATAAAAATGTGTTAGCTGCTATTAAAAAGGACAAAACTGAGGAAGTTCGAACACATGACAGTAGCAATAGGAATAAAATCTAACAGCTGATATGATATGTGAATCTGTAAACAGCAGCAGCATGACGAAGCTTTTTTTGAGGCAGTTTTTATAGATGGCCAGCTGGGGAGCCACGCATTGCGAAGATAGCGTTCACTACCGCCTACCTCTGCAATTCTTCACATTTGTCAATGAAAGTTTCTCTGAAATAAATCTTCCTGTATTTCTTTGCTTCACCAAGGCAAGACGAATGGAATTATAGCAACAAAAAGCTGAGCTACTCTGTATGAATTCATGACTAAGTAAGGCAGGCGAACACTGACCATGAGAAGTAGACAACACAAATGCTGACGGAAAAAAAAATATATGAAAGAAGATGGCACAACACTTAACCGCACATGCCTTTCCATTCTACTTTACAGAACTTTGAAAAACTGCAATATGCATCTCGGCCTGTCTGGAAGGAGTCAAGTGTTTGCAAACAGCTTCTGGATGATAAGTTAGCAGAAACTATTTGGAAGCATTTGGATCACTTAAGGAAGGGCCAGGTGTAGACTGCAGTTTTTTCAAAGTGCTGGCATTTTTAATGTGAGGCATCTGCAGATAATTTTTGTGCTCTCCTTTAGTGCTTGTGTTGTCTAGCTCTCGTGCATCCATGCTTGCTTGCCTTGCCTTATTTCATTATGAATTCATCCGACTATCTCAGGCTTGCTGTTGTTATAATTCCATTCGTCATCCTTTCATGAAGCAAACAACTTTAGTACAGGAAAGTTTACTTCGGAGAAACTTTCATTGACATATATTCATTATATTTCATTCCAATGTGTGACAAATGTGAAGAATTACAGAGGTATGGGGTAGTCAATGCTATCCTCACTTAACAATACATAGCTCTTGAGCTGGCTAGCTATAAATAATGCCCTTCAAAAGAAAGAAAAACTTCAGTCATATGTTATTGCTGTTTGCAGGTTCACATATGTCGGCTGTTGCAATTAATTTCTATTACTACTCTCATGTGTTCGAACTTCCTCTGTTTCGCCCTTTTTCATTGGTAGCTAACATAATTATACTTGCATAATGAGTTTGGATCGCAGTTGTTTGCAGCGCTAATATCACACCATTTAGGGTGCTGCTAGCATGGGATGAATTCACAAAAATCTGCACATGTCAGTGAGAAGTGTGTAAAGGGAAAATTGGGCTAAAGTATGTAATTATCCGCATTCGTTAATGTGTTTATCGGTGAAGACAGGTTTTACAGCCATGGAATGTTGACAAAGACATCTCACAATTTAAATTAGGTGCCGATGTAACTGGGCCCTCTCTTTCTAAAATTTTTTTTGTTTGTAGCCTGCAATAGGCACTACCTGGAGTGAGCTGTTTGTTAAATTACTTTAGAAGTGTCACTTATATTGGAGCTGGTAGTACATTTCTGATTCTGTCAACAGAGTGAAGTAAGTGCCTAATATTGTTTAAATTTCTGGTGGTTCTACACATGAAGTGAAGTATCTTTTGTTAAGTGATACATGTGCCTGCTTGTTCATAGTTCATACCATGTGGCATATGTGAAAGTATTCACTAAAGGGGAAAAATTTGGGCTGTCTGGTAGCCGTCTATACGGTGTGTGTACTTAAACACTGTTGGAATATGAGCATTGATATTGTCATCTTTGTAGCTGCTTCCCAACCTATAGCATGTTTTTCCATTCTTCCTGTGCAGGTCTCTTGTTTTAGTATGTGTGTTGACCAATTGCTGAAAGAAAGCATACTAAATGTTTTTCTAGGTGCACTGTGCAGATATGCAGTTCTGAGATTTGCGTGTGGGTGCGATGTTGCCTGGTTGCTCATTGATAGCTGTATTTGATGGCTTGATAACTCTTGGTAGCTTCAGTGTTACTGTATGAAAGCACGGTTCGCTTAATGTCAGGAACATTTCTGTATATTATAACGTTTTTATTGCAGATAATACTGTTGTGATTCATGTAGATGACTGATCTCTTACGGTGCTTGTGATTACAAAGCGTTGAATACGTAGGGTCCTGTAAGCAGCAATGTCAGTGGCTTCAAACTTGCTATGAAGGAACAAACAATGATGTACCCTGTCCCAAGCCACACACACGTACTGTAGTTCACCAGGTGCCAGTGGCAGTAGAGGCAGCACCTGCAGCTGACCTTGCAGTGCTGGAGGGCCTTTTTGGAGTAGTTGATGGCCAGGTGACATTACATACAACTTATCGAGCTTATAGTTTCATGCGAAAAGCTCAGATTTTTCTGTTATTGAGAGATAAGTACCATTAATTTTCATTTCTTTTAGTTTGATGAAACATTTTGAAATAATCTTTTGTGAATGGTTGGGAGTTCTTTTTGCGCATGGCATCAGGCTTGATGCCAACATTTGTCTCCTGGGGCCACATGATGACAGCAGTCCTTTAATTTGGGGCAGTGCTGCTGATGTAGCAGGGTAATGAATTCCTGTTATATAAATGGCAGATGGCAGAGGAGCTGGTTTGCACACATAAAAATCATCCTGAAATTTACTTTTGTTTGTGCATTTCTGTGTTTACATTGCTGCTGATTGTTTTACACCTATGGCCAGCGAAGGTTTGCATTGTAATTCTTGTCTACTCACCATTGAGTGCATCTGCGTGGCTGTATTGTTCAAAAAGAGTTAATACTTTCATAAATATTTTCGTGCAGGTCAAAATTGGGCATGAAGGACAACACCGATGGAAAATGTTGCCTTGAAGTACGGTACTTCTGGCCCGCTGCTGAAGCTGCCAATCGCAGCTTGACGGGCCAGACGTGCTGCAGCCTTTCTACAGGCATTGAAAAACTTCCAGCAACACCAGAAAAAGTGAATATGGTTAAAAGTAAGTGAATCATGCTGCACGCATTCAACCTGCGTATTGCTACACATACTGATTGCAGCGCACATGCTGTTTAGTTGGGATGTCAGTTTACTAATATGAAAAAAATTACAGTATCACTTCAGACAGTACAGTGATTGTTCTTCTCAAGCGCTGTTCCTTTTTGGCTTGATGTGGCTGTTTTAATATTTTCAGGTTGCCTGGAGAAATATGTGGAACTTCACGTCAAGGTCCGCCAATGGATATCCGTATTGCCGCCATAAGGCGGTACTTACGGAGCTTTTTCACCGAAGCAGCACAGCAAAGAAAGTCTGGGTGACTCAAAAAAAGAATGTCTCAAGGCAAAATAAATTAATTTTATTAGCCAAATTATCCGCTGCTTTTTGTAAGAAAGGCGCTGAAATGCCTGCTTGGCCTTTTAACATATTTAGAACAAAATGTGTGGGCCACAATGTCTTCCTTGTGCTTGATTTATGTGGTTTATTTCAGCCATCAATGTAAGTTTGATAATGTTCCTGCATGAGCAAAAGTAGAATTCCTAATTATGTCCATCCATGAAGCCCGTGGCTCTCTGCCTCTACCGCTGGCCAGCCACCCAGCTTGCCCACCTACACCCAGCTTGCCCGCCTACACCCAGCTTGCCCGCCTACACCCAGCTTGCCCACCTACACCCACCACCACCCAACATGCCCAACATCCACCATCCACCCATCTTGCCCAACACCCGGCATCACCCAGCACCACCCACTACATTAATCCACTATAGTGTTTTCCAGCATGCCCAGCATCTGTTTTTTTCCGACAGGGATACGCCTAGTTTTCAGTTTCCTCGTAAAAGAATTGGGTTTCAGCGTACCTGTAGGCTCGAGGAACACTGTTATTTTCTAATTTACTCGTAAATTAATGGCGTTTACTCGTAGGTACGAAATAAATCCACGCTATGATATATCAAGCGCATGATGTTCCAAGCTATGATAAGTAGAGCTCAAGGCCAAGTCTACTTTTCGCACCTGCGTCGCAAACAACCACTTGAACATGAGCTTGAATAACAGCGCCGCTGTTAATATATTTGATATAAATAGTAAAGAGTACTTGATAGCACGACAAGGTACGATGCAATTAAGAAGCAAGGGCGGTACTTTCAGAGTACCTCTGGGGCCCACTCAAGCTTTGAGTTTTACTTGCGTCCAAGAACAAAAAAAGAATAGCGTGATTCTCCGCCATTAAGGAAAGAAATCACAAGTGCAGATCAAGTAGCAAGTCGTTAAAATTAACGTTCCATGGCCCTATATGTTCAACAACGTACTGATGGTACTGATTTATTTGATCAACGATATTCCCCGTATGTTCTGAAGTCCGTTTTGCTTGTAATTAGTAGACTATATATATATATATATATATATATATATATATATATATATATATATATATATATATATATATATATGTATGTGTGTGTGTGTGTGTGCCTAAGCATTTTCGTCCTGCTCTAAACGCGTATTCACGTACTGTGCACTTTTAAAGGCGTAGCTTTTGACCTTGAAAAAGCAAACAATGTAAATATGTCAAATAAAGCAAAAGAACTCAAAAACCTTTTCCATAGCTTTTATTTTTCTTTAACACGTAACATATGCACAATCTCATCTGCAGTTCATCTTCCCAAACATGCGAGACACTAACCCAGGGCAGGTACAAGGTTTCTGACAATTCGGGCAAGTCTGGAAGAAAAAAAGTGTGTCATATTGGCAGGAAAATGGTGTTGTTCTAGTTAGGAGCCACTGATTCACAGGCGACTCGCGACACCTGACTCTGCCACCACTAGCGAAGTATGTGACGAGTTAAATTATATTCATCTAAATGTTCACCTGCCGTTCAGAAATACGTTCTGAGCATCCTGTACTCAAACGACTTCATTTTTTTACTTGCAGTTTAATCTAACTCTAACCACCTTTACGCCCTCTCTACATGCTTAGAACTGATGCTTCTTCTCATTTATTACCCGTGTGCTGTGCGATGTCAGTGCACGTTAAGGAACCCGAGGTGGTCGAAATTTCCGGAGACCTACACTACAGCGCCTCTCATAATCAGAGCTGGTTTTGGGACGTTAAACCCCACAAATCCATCAATCAATTCTTATTTATTAATCCTCAAGGCCGACCTGAGGTATTACATTGGGACTACGCAAGTGAGCATTTGGTATAAATATACGAAAATAGTCGATTAACACATTTACTCACCGACCGGTTCGCATGAGTGTGCACAATGTCTGTACTTCGTAGTTTACGTTATCGCACAGCAGTATGCACATTGTAGAACAAAATATCCGGGGGATCCCAAGCATTGTGGCAGTCGATTCCATGCGAACCAGTTAGCAACAAAGTTGTCTATGCTGAACTGTTTGTCATTTAGACAAAAGCGATTGACGTCTTTGTGTGAATTGTGTAGTTGTACACGTAACGTGGATTTATCAGGCACATCCACAGCACTGCGGGAACAAAGATGTAGCTCACAGTATGACGTAGCGTTGGCGCTCGCGTTATTGTGGGAATGACTAAAGTATGAGTGCCATCACTGCGCGCTGATGCGCACATCATAAGCGTCTTTAGCCAGCCTATTGCGGCAGTGTCGAGACAAGCCACATAATTGACTATTGTGTGAAAGCAGTATATGTGTATAGTACCTGTCATTACTATAGGAGCTGTTAACCCACATCAGAACCGAAACTGATACTTATAAACTACCGCTACAATTGCTAATGTGACGGTTTCGTTTGCACGGCGCGTAGCATGACCCGGCGTAGGCGAGTGGTAGAGTGCACACTTGCCACCTTTGGAGTCCTGGTCCGATTCCTCCCTGCCTAATGCCCCATGGGCTGTTTCAGGTTGCTAAAGCACATTTACTTGCCAGTGTTCTTATTTCGTCTACATTTCAACTGAAAGCTAGAACGTGCGGTGTGCGTTACTCTCATTTAACTTGTGCGAAGTGCATTCTGATAAAGAGTTCAATAACTAATTCAGGTGATAATTAACTACGCAGAAGTGTGAGCACTGACTCATCTGTGGAGCTTACCGGCCTACATTTGAACCAGCGTTACGGGCATGAACCACCCGTAATCGTGTTATCGTTAATAGTGACGTGCGTGACGAGTAGATAACATTAGTGGGGGCCCTGATTCACGTTTGTCCTACACTGACATTCAGCTGTGCTACCCTTATTGATCTGTACGAGCATGGTTGAGCACTGAATGCATTTACTGGTTGGTCATCACCTCGATTTGCACGCAGTGCGTCGCTTCGTCTCGTGTATTTTTAAGCTTCTCCAACTGATCTTGCAATAATGTACCCGGTATTTCTTGCACCTCTCCGTCTTAGCCTGTGACTCATGCATACAAACGGAGGCGGTCTCCTGTTCAGATTTCTCGTAATGGAGGAAATTTTATTTCTTGCAGTGCAGCAAAGCCCGGCGCCGCCTTACTGCGGTCTGCGGTAGGTATCTTATAGACAAAAAAAAAACAGAATGCAATGTTTTTACGGCTCAACAACGTCTATCAACATCTACATCGCTTCAGACAAGCGCAAAATTAGAGGATGGCTATATCATTTGTCTTCAGCTGACGCGTCTCCTTACTGGAAGCAAGCGTCAAATGAGAAGTCGTCATCATCATCATCATCAGCCAATTTTATGTCCACTGCAGGACGAAGGCCTCTCCGAATCCTCGCCATCCCTGCCTGTCCTGCGCGAGCTGATTCCATTTGAAGCCCGCGAATTTCTTGATTTCGTCCCCCCATCTTACTCTCTGCCGCCCACGGCTGCGCTTACCCTCTCTTGGTATGCATTCCGTCGTTCTAACTGTCCATCGGTTATCTAGCCTTCTCATCACGTGGCCTGCCCATGTCCATTTTTTCTTCTTAATATCGTTCATTATGTCGGCGACCCCCGTTTGTTCTCTGACCCACTCGGATGTCTTCCTATCCCTTAGTGTAACGCCTATCATTTTCCGTTCCATCACCCGCTGCGCGGTTCTTAACTTCATCTCTAGCTTCTTTGTAATTCTCCAGGTTTCTGATCCGTAAGTCAGTACTGGCAGGATGCAGTAGTTATATAGTTTCCTTTTGAGTGATAGTGGTAGGTTTCCGTTCATGAGTTGTGAATGTCTGCCATATGCGCGCCATCCCATGTTTATTCTACGGTGGATTTCTTTTATGCAAGTTTAAATATGAAGCGGCTGGTGCTGCAAGTTTGTGAATTTTTGGTCGTACAAAATCATTGCATTTTTCGTGGAACGTGGCACAGAATCTTTGGAGATAAGCACAATATCAGTGGGGAACTGTTGGTAAATTAAACAGCCAGCAAGAGGGGAACGTGTTGTTGTTTGTTTGTTGTTTTTTGGGGTTTAACGTCCCAAAACCAGCTCTGATTATGAGAGACGCCGTAGTGGAGGGCTCCGGAAATTTTGACCACCTGGGGTTCTTTAACGTGCACTGACATCGCACAGCACACGGGCCTCAACATTTCGCCTCCATCGAAATGCAGCCGCCGCAGCCGGGATTCGATCCCGCGACCCTCGGATCAGCAGCCGAGTACCGTAGCCACTAGACCACCGTGGCGGGGCGAGGGGAACGTGTATACCAAAGTATACCAGAGGTCATCCTTGCTTACCACACAAAAAAAAAATGCTGCTGCGCCACTCATCTTATCAGCAAGCTATGTAGTTCATGGTTTATTACAATGAAAGAGATGGTACGAAAATGGGAACTGCGCCAAATGTTGGCAGAGAACCACGCCTGTATAAATGAGCAAGCTTGTAGCTATGAAAATGCGTTATCTTGAGAGTCATCTTTGATATCACCTTGATAGATCAACACGACGAATTCAGCGACTTAAGATCCAAGCCGACCACGTCTTCATGGCACAATGCCATAACGTCAGCTATAAAAAGAGCCATCAGGAGAGAGCCAGATGGCAAACGCGTCATTTTTGCCTCGTTCAAGCATTATGATTTCCTTCGCCGACAGGGAAATAATAAATGCAAGGACCTTACCTAGGGTGACTAGCATCATCGCAGGTTACTAATTCGCACACTTAGATACAGGCTGCTCATGGAGGACCGCCTGATCATTTACTTCCTGAGCAGAAACAATGCTGACTACTTTCTAGGAAGTTGAGGTGCATGGGAGAACGATAGGCCGTGGGGAGCACTCAAGCAATTGAGTAGAACACTGGGGCTCCCTCAGCTGTGGGCAACGTCTTTCAAGGCTTGTCGGTGAGGAATTTCGCAGATAATATTTTAAGGAACAGTGTAGGGATTCGCGAAAGGATTTACGAAAGTTCTCAAGTTGCACTTCCCAGTACTTGACTATTCGACAGTGTTTTGCGCAGTTTAAGAATGGACGAAAGAACTCGCAAGCAGCCAGATTATTGTTTACGTGAGTACTTCAAATATAACTGAAGTTTCAAATTAATCTTTGCTGTCAGATTGTCCCCCATTCATGAGTCACAATTTGGTGTGTAGATCACGATAAGATGTTTGTGGTTGACTAAACATGGAAGTATACAATTTTGCGGAAAATTAAGGAAGAGATGTGGAAGTGTGAGTAGCATTTATTCGGAATGTTACGCCTGATTTCTGGGAGTGAAATGCTATATTACAAAATCATCTTGCAGAAATGAGCCAAGAGCAACAGTGGAAGCACCCGTAATAACGCATAGGTGGACACGGGCCGTTGTACGAAGGAGGCTGCTGCGGTCTCATTCGAAGAGAGCGGTGTAAATATGCACTGCGGTTGGAAAACAATCAGTATAGTATAGAGAAATGCGTGCTAATCGTATGCAAAAGCATGCATTTAGGCTTCCTACCATTAGTCAGCCACTGTTAAAGGGAGCGTTTGTGTTTTTAACATGAACTCGTGTGGCGCAGCACTCAAAATTCGGCATGGCAGAATGTGTGGCGTTTTAGGCAATATTGGTGAATGTTTAAAATGTCCCTAAAATGAGTTTCACAATGTGTTATTCACTAGGCTGTGTCATTATCAAATAAGTCCCACCATGAAGCTCGATGTACCAATGCAGATGGTATAGTTTGTCCCGTGTTCAACCTCGTTCCTCGTGAACTCAGCATTGGCTTGTACACTAGAGACGACTGGGCCTCCCACAGCGATCGATGTTTCTGGTTAGCCTATCTTAAGCACACTCGTGAGAAGACTTATCGTTGGTTCATGCGCTTTGCACAGACACCTTGATCGTACTGGTAACATTGGCTGAGTGCCAAACAATTTATTATAGGTTATTTTCTCCCTGAGTACTTCTCATGACACCCATTCCCACAATTTTTTTGCATATGCATGATTTTTTTCTAATAGAAAAGGGAGCGAATGTAGCCCCGCCTCGGTGGTCTAGTGGCTATGGGACTGGGCTGCTGATCCGAGGGTCGCGGGATCGAATCCCGGCCACGGCGGCTGCATTTCGATGGCGGCGAAATGTTGAGGCCCTTGTGCTGTGTGATGTCCGTGCACTTAAAGATCCCCAGGTGGTCGGAATTTGCGGAGACCTCCACTACGGCGTCTGTGATAATCAGAGCTCGTTTTGGGACGTTAAACCCCACAAATAAAATCAAATCAAGCAGTGAATGTAGACCATTTTCGAACTTTCCGTGTTTACCTAGGTGTGTACTTGCGAGCTATGCATAGTAGAGGTTATGTAACGGGGTTGTCACCGGTGTGTGATTTATCTATACTGCACAATTACTAGTCGATCAAGGGCAGACATGCAGGCCTACCTCCGAAAATGTACCTGCTATGGAAGCAGCTGACCCTATAATGCAGTGGTTTTGGAGGGGGGGGGAGGTGTGGTCCGCGATGCTTACGCATGCAAATGATGTGTGCTGCCTCTACTCGTGGTGAAGTATGTGCCATGGCAGTGTAAATGTCTTATAGACATTCCATGGTCTTTCGCTCTTTCAAGTACTGTACTGCTTCTTTCCACATTAATTATTAGATATTGTATAACTTCTTTAGTTATGCTTTCCCGAAGTGCCATTATCCTTTTGGACGCAAACTAGCCTATGGCAATGGGTCCACACAGTGTGTGCAAACTTTATGTAACTATTGTGAGCAATAAAATTCATTCAAAATACTAAAGCTCTGAACATATTACAGTTTTGTCCTGTGACATCACATGAAGCCATGCCCACTTGTGGTGAATTTCCAAGCCCATACCATCAAGAGTGCGGCTGAAACTCGGCCCTTCTAGCCAGCCTCAAGCAGCAAGGACTGCCGTGAGAATACCAGCTGCTTCCCGGAAAGGACAAGAGGACACGGACTACGACGAAAGCAGCACCCATGATGACGGCAGCAGTCTCTGTGGCGGGCGTGCTTGCGCAGCAACCGAAATAGCCGCCTGCATACCGCGGATCGTCATAAGACGACCCAGAGAGCTGGCTCGAAACCTACGCACGTATCGTAGCATTCAACAAGTGGGACCACGAAGAGAAGCTTAGTGAGTTTTATTTATACTTATAAGATGCTGTTTTAGTACTAGTTTTAGTACCGTGACCTAGTTTGAGTAGCGTGAGTCTATGCTTTGAACCTTCGGACATCTTTCTAGCACCTTTCTTGGAAACCTTCGCAAGCATCGTGAAGAGGGAAACAGTCGCATCACCGCTAGATACACGCGTGCACCTCGCAAATGACAACGCCGAGATGTTTACGCAGCAGATGACGCGAGTTTTCCGCCGTGTCGAGGCCGGCATGTCCGAAAAGAGGGTTCGCCTATTCATGCTATGAGCGCAGCAGGAGCTTTTCGATAAGGAACCCACCAAAAACCGTTCAAGATTTGCTCGCCGAGGCTACGACAACTGAAGACTCTTCAAATGAGCACCCGCCAATACAATCGCCGCCCAACGCGAGACTATGGAGAACTACAAGGATTCGGCCCCGACGTCTTATGCGAGACGGAGGTGGCGCCGGTAACTGCCGCCACTTCCGACGCCTTGCCGTCCGCCAGTAATCCACTACTATGCGCCAAGGAAAACCGACATGCGGCGTGCCTCCGGGCATCGCACACTATTGCCGCCACAACGGAGAAGCCGGTTACACGTACAGCTACTGCCAATACAGTGAGATGGCACTACGTGGTTTCGCCGTGAAAAAACGGCGTCTGCGGCCGGTTGAAAGACATCGCGACGTCGCCGAATACATCACTGGTGAGCAGTGGCAACGACAACTATACCGTTCACCTTTTCCCGGCCACTACATGTCGTGGGCAGCGGTGGCGTAGAGGTAGAGCACCCGCCTCGCGTGCAAAAGGACCGTTGTTCGAATCCCGGTTCCGGGCAATTCTCTACCGGATTAAAAAAAAATCCGCGTGTTAATCGAATTGCATAAGGAGGCTTGGGGTGCGGCCGCATCCCGGCGGCCACCATAGTCGGTAAGGCACTGCCTCAGCAGAGCAGGATTAGCCTCCCTGGTGCAGTAACGGCCACAACCTCCCATGAATACGCCAAATAACCCTCGGCCCTCAGTCCCCAGCGGCTCAGATGCAACTGACCATGGCGGCGGTCAGACCTGTGACGCAGCAGAGGGTGCTAAGAATCTCTGGGTCCGGACAGGCCGCCACTGGAATCTGGCCCTGGCAACGTTTAACGCAAGAACTTTGTCTAGCGAGGGAAGTCTAGAGGTACTGTTTGAGGAATTAGCGGGCATTAAATGGAACGTATAGGGCTCAGTGAGGTTAGGAGGACGGGTGAAGCCTTTACACTGCTGAAAAATGGGCACATCCTAGGTTATCGTGGTCTAGAAGACAAAAAGACAACTAGGAGTCGAATTTCTCGTCAACAAGACCATTGCTGGTAACGTATTAGAATACTATAGCATTAACGAGAGGGTAGCAGGTCTTGTAATCAAGCTTAATAAGAGGTACAAATTGAAGGTGGTACATGGCTATGCACCTACATCCAGCCATGACGACCAGCTAGTTGAACGCTGCTATGAAGACTACTGGAAGACATCTACAACGGCTCCACAACCACCATAGCCCTCCATAAGGAGAGCAGCAAGATACCGATAAGGAAGGGCGTAAGACAAGGTGACACAATATCTCCAATGTTATTCGCGGCATGTTTACGAGAAGTATTTAGAACGCTGGATTGGGAACAGCTGGGTGTAAGGGTTAATGGGGATTACCTCAGTAACCTCCGATTTGCTGATGACATTGCCTTGCTAAGTAACTCGGGAGATGAATTACAAAGCATTATTACTGACCTTAACGTGCAAAGTATAACAGTGGGCCTGAAAATTAATATGCAGAAAATTAAAGTAATGTTCAATAGCCGTGGGCGAGTACAGCGATTTCAGATAGCTGGCGAGGCACTGGAAGTAGTAAGTGAATATGTCTACTTAGGCCAGGTAGTGACCCCTGATCCGAATCATGAGGCTGAGGTGATTAGGAGGATTAGAATGGGGTGGAGTGCATTCGGCAAGCATTCTCAGATAATGAATGGCAGCTTACCATTGTCTCTGAAGAGACAATGGTAACAGCTGGTATAACAGCTGCATCTTACTGGTACTCACCGACGGGGCAGAAACTTGGAGGCTAAGAGGGTTCAGCTTAAATTGAGGACGACGCAGCGAGCTATGGAACGGAAAACGGTAGGTGTAAACTTAAGGGACAAGAAGAGAGCGGTGTGGGTTAGGGAACAAATGCGTGTTAGGGACATAGTAATAGAAATTAAGAAGAAAAAATGTGCCTGGGCGGGCAATGTAATGAGAAGACAAGAAACCGTTGGTCATTAAGGGTAACAGAGTGGATTCCTAGAGAAGGTAAGCGTAGCAGGAGGCGGCAGCAAGTTAGGTGGGCAGATGAGATCAGGAATTTGCGGGGATAAATTGGGCACAGTTAGCACAGGACAGGGATAATTGGAGATCCATGGGAGAGGCCTTTGCCCTGCAGTGGGCGTAGACAGACTGATGATAATGATGATGATGAAATGTAGTGGGATCTCCGTCAGTACAGCGGTCTACCATAGGGCCAATGACTCAGCCCCTATCCGAAAAATTAAAACAGCAAGCAAAGGAGGTGCATTTTCTGCACAACAAAATGTCGAAAATCCTCCACCGCCGTCAACGACAATAACAACGTCATCGTTGTCATCCTCGCGGCGTGGTCCCGCAAGTGCAGTCACGGCAGCAATTCGCTGACGAAAGGTTTATCGACTCTACCCAGCAATGGCGGAAGCCAACGAAGCCGCGATCCGACGCTCTGTCCCAATCGCAATACCAAACGACGAACCACCATTCTCGATGTAAATATTGACGACCAAAGCGTCAAGCCTAAGTAGAAACCGTAGGCGACCATTCTCTTAGCACTGCTCTTTTCCGCCGCAAAGGTGAACAAAGTAGATGGCCTAGGAACGAGCAGGTATCCGAGCAGCATGGGGCCACGTTAATACGCCGGGAGGAATCTGCACAGCAAGAGTCATGATTGACGGCCATACTTATGCGATGAGGTTTTTAGTCCTTCTGCACTGATGGCTGGAGATCGCAAACAGTGATCTCCTTCACCAACAGAGTGTAGTCATCCACCTAAGATAGAGGCAAATAATGCTTTCCACAGACATTACGACGCCGCCAGATGGCAACCTCGATTGTCATACCTTGTACGTCATGTAAGAGCAGGTCAACGTTCCGCCGCTCTCAAGCATTTTCTTTTCGGTCGTTAGCCAGGAACCTCCACACCTACAAGCCTCATCGAGTTCCACCAGTACTTGCTCCTAAGCCACCAGACGTCCGTGGCAAGTGGATAGCCAGAGCGCATAACAGTGAAGCGAATGTAATAATGAAAAGCTTCACCAAAAATACAGGCACCTGAATTCGGAAGCGACGGTCGCGTATATAGATGTATGCGGAATCCGGTAACGCCTCTGCGATGACCGGTTGCTGGGGACCCGCGAGAAGGACTGTAGCACCCGTACCAGCCTTCGATATGAAGCAAGGTCCTTCTCGTCAAAAACAATAGCAGCTGAGAGATGTACTCCAGGAAAAGTGGAAATGTTCTTTGTTGTCATTCAAGCTTTATCAGACTCCTCTTGCCAAACTACGTGTCAAACAGAATACCCTCACCCTCTCCAGCAGAGCGCCTACCAAGTTGCGGCACGGAAATGTAATGCCATCAAGTAAGAATGGGCGAAAGGTTGCGCGACAGTATCACGCGGCCGTCTAGACTCCGGCCGTCTACGCCTGCGTGGGCGCGACCCGTGGTGTTGGCAGATTGTTGTCGGCAGATTTCAAGACCAGGTACTGGCTAACCAAGGACGGGCTCTTCGAATTTAAAGTTATGCGCTTTGTCTTTTCTCGGTGCTACACGTTCTACACGTTCTACACGACGTTACTACACATTCTATACACAGTACTGACAGACTCATCTACTTACCAGATGTGATCCTATTTGCTTGCACCTTCGATGAACACCTCTAGCGCCTTGAAGCGATTGTTCTGACAATCAAGACTTCAAGGCTCAACTTGAAGCCGGAAAAGCAATGCTCCGCATGCGAGGAGATCTTGTTGCTGGTCCACGTTATTATCAAGCGTGGAGTTCGCCAATATCAGCAGAAAAGAGCTACGATCGCCGAACTTCCTCCGCACACTGACCAGCACCAGTATCTAGATTTCTTGGCCTCTTAGCGTATTAGAGTCGCCTCTCAGATCGCCGAGTCACTGACGTGCCTCATGAAGGCGGTTGTCGAGTTTAAATGCAAAGCGCCTCTCGTTGAGGAATTTCAGGAATCGAAGGGGCGCCTTCAAACGCCGCCAATATACGCACTCTTCGACGAAGCTGACAGCGAAATTCATAACTACAGGAGCAACACACGACTCGGTGCGACAGTTTCGCTAGCCGGTCATTCTGGTATATGGAAGCGAAAAATTCTACCACAGCAACGAATGCCTTGCCATCATCTGGGCTACATCGAATTTCCGCCCCTACCGGTACGGCAGGCCCTTGAAGGTCGTGAATGTGTGCAACGCCTTGTATTGGCTAGCTGACTTAAAAGATCAACCAGGAAGCTACGCAGAGTGGAGTCTCCGACTTCAAAAATTTGACACCACCGTCGGCTACAAGAGCGGACAAAAGCACTCCGACGCCGACGGTCTCGCACCCGGTTCGATCCGCCGCCACAGGATGACCAGGACGATGGCTGTTTACTGGGACGCATAAGTGCCGACGACTTTTCGGAACGACAACGAGCTGACCGAGAGCTCGAGAGCCTGATGGGCTGCCTGTAAGGGAACGCTGTCGTTGCGCCAATATATTCAAACAAGGAATCGCTTTACTCATCAGCGAAACGGCGCTCTCCCAAAGAAAAAACATCGCGCCACATCGAGCCGAGCACCTGCTAGTATTACCTGCAGCATTGCGCCCGGAGGTTTTCGAATTTTTGCACGACGACTCCACGTCCGGAAACCATTGTCTTTCCATACAGTCGCTGGACACCAAAGAAGTACTAGTGGCCTCGCCTCACTGCTGACGTCGCCCATTATTATGTAAGGGTATAGCTTGATTGCCAGCGACGCAAGACGCCGCCAACTAGGCCAGCCGGTGTTCTACAGCCCATAGAGCCACCTAGACGACTATTACAGCATATTGGTATGGATTTATTCGGGCCGTTTCCTACGTTCACTTCTGGCAATGAAATAGATCGCCGTACCGATAGACTCGCTCGGCTGTTTTGCTGAAACAAGGACCATCCCCATAGGCGGTACCTAATAGGCAGCCAAATTCTTCGTTGAGGACATCGTCCTGCGCCACGGCTCCCCGGAGGTTCTGATCACCGAAAGAGGTACTGCCTCGTGCGATCTTGAGGTACACCCGGACAAGCCACGGCTGAACTACTGCCATCAACCACAGTTGAATGGCCTCACCAAGCTTCCAAAAGAGGCCATCGCCGACGTGCTGGCCATGTGGGTCGATGTCGATGAGAAGACGGGGAACTCCGTACTCGCGTATGGTATCCACTCGTACAACACCGTAGCCAAAGAAAAGCTCGACAGGTTGCCAGGCGGCGTATCAAGAACCAGCATAGAGTCCAAAATCGTCACTACAATCTTCGAAGAAGCCACACAGAATGCCAACCCTGCAACTGTGTGTAGGTGAGAACGCCGATACGACGCCGACTAAGTGAAAAGCTCCTGCGGCGCTACTTCGGAAGCTACAAGGTACTCCAACGTAGGGGTGCAATGAATTATGAGGTCACGCCCTATAGCTTAGCACCATCCCAGCGGAGCCCTGCACGACCCGTAGTTGTACACATGGTGCGACTGAAACCTTATTGCTCACTCTGATTATGTGTGATGCCTTGTTTGTTTACTATTTATTGCATGTACTGTCATTTTTGTATTCTGTTTTCAGCGTTGGGACGATGCTTTTTCTGAAAAGGGGATAGGGCGGGGGGAATGGACACGCGCGCTTGTTTTGGTTTCTTTTTTTACGGGGCGTCTTTATCGTTTCCCTGTGTCGCGCAGCTCTGGTCGCGCTTATCTTCTGTGTCGCTACAGAAAGCCTGTCTTTGCGAAAGCCAGAAACTTTGTGACAGGCAGAAACTTGGCCGCGGCGGCTGCATTTCCATGGAGGCGAAATGTTGAGGCCCGTGTGCTGTGCGATGTCAGTGCACGTTAAAGAACCCCAGGTGGTCCAAATTTCCGGAGACCTCCACTACGGCGTCTCTCATAATCAGAGCTGGTTTTGGGACGTTAAACCCCACAAATCAATCAATCAAGGCAGAAACTTTGCGAGGCCGAAGCACACATTTCAGTGCCTTCTAAGATCTCAGTGATGGCACCACAGCCCGCTTCGACGTATGTACAAAACTCTACGCATTTCGCCCCTGGTCAGTTTTATCGTCGCCTGGTGACTGAGTTCTTGCCGCTATCGTTTTGTAGTGTTATTTGCTTTGCTTTGATGGAGACAGGTTCGCCCAATAAACAGTTCGAACGACAATGCCTTGACTTCTGCTGCGTCCTCCATGGTAACGACCATGTGAGAATATCACACAATCCAAAGCTATTAGTCACCGTCCCCTTCGAGATAGCGAATACTTGTAATGTGAGTATTCTACATTAAGGAATGCCGTAAGCTACTACGATAATCCGTCTTTAAACAGATATTTTCAGGGAAGTTCCTGCCTTGTGGCGAGAGCTAGTTTTTGCCCCAATAAGCGCCGCCTTGTTTTTCATTTCCTTCTATATCGGAGTCAACATCGTGTTCCCAAACTGCCGATAATCGCCGTGCATTTCTGTGAAGTTGGTCATTTTCGGAAAAAATCGGTGCATTCTCTTCAGTGATAATCCGTGTTATTGTAAATGTATTGTCTCCACTCACCTCTCTCCAGCAATTCGATTTATACGATCTTTCTTCCAAAGATATATTAAGGGGTGTTTTTTGGGACATACAGTGACAGCTGAAAGTACAACAGAAAGGTCACGCCATAACTTTTTTATACAGTACGTATTCCTGTGGTACATTTTGAGAGGTGTGTGATCTGATGAGTGATGAGTTGATTTTATGGGTTATTTTCCACTGCACGAGGCCGCCACAACATGTTTGCAGCACACTCCGTCCTGCTTGCTTCTACGTACAAAACAACATATGGCTGGTGTCTATGTCATAGGAATCCGTATAACGCGAATGTGGAACCTGTGTTCGCGAATCTGTGAAGAGCATCAGCGGCAACCTGGCGAATCGAAGGGCGGGAGATGGGCTGCGTACTCTGGACATGTGAAGCAGTTGCTCATAGATACAAGCGGCACTATTCACTGCACAGGCATACTAACCACTTGTACACGAGCGAAAGTTATCGAAGGACTCACATTTCTCCGGAGGCACTGTATACCTTGAGCCACAGCCCTGTGAAAACCTGACACAAGCCAGCTCTTTGCGTTCCCGGAGCAGGGGGCATCGGAACACAACTGGCCACACAAGACAAGTTTTGTAGAGCTCGGAGTTGTACGTGGCCCATGCAACGCTCCGGCAGAACGCCTGCACGCAATGCCGACTATCTCGGCTGAGATCGACGCGCTCTGACTACCGCAGCGCTAACCCCCGCACGCATTAGCACGACTGTCTGCACAGCGCCGTAATTCTTTCATTCTTAGATGGCGGTACCACCGTTGGAAACCAAGTGTCCAGTGGAAGAAAGGCGAGTTTATTTTAAGAGTAGCTTTACTCTCAAAACCATTTTCTCTAACATGGCACCGCTTAGACGAATATTTTAAAGCGGTGTAGTTATAAGCGCTAGTTTATCTCGGTTGCGTTATCACGATATTTTTTCGCGGCATCACGAGCCACCGCCAGCTACACTCTGACATTGCAATGACCCCGTCATATTTGTCCGTTGGTGGCGACTCGCCGCCTCGTATCATTGTGTTGGCGCTTCTGCACATACGAGTACAAAAGCGTTTGCTTGGGTTCACGAGATTGTTTCTCCGGGCTTGCGCATCGCCGAAATTTAGCCGCCGCTTGAAGGGCGGCTAAATGTCGCCTCTGAAGGATGGGTCGATCTCTAGGGCGGGTCTAAAGCTGTCTCACACGATCTCGATTAGCGGCGCCGCGGCTTTCGCGTTGCACTTCGTCTTTTGGGGATTGACGCAGATCATCGGCCACCCCATCCTCACGACAATGTGGTCCATAAGGAGAAAAGGAGCATTCTCTCACCACAACGACGAGGCCAGCGACTAGGAAGTTTCATTACGAGGATAGGCTCAGTCACATCATTTCCGCAGCCGTGGGGACATTGTGTCCGGCACGCATCGACGCCGTTATATATGTAATATAACGGCGTATTCATGGGAGGTTGTGGCCGGTACAGCACCAGGGTGGCCAATCCTGTTCTGGTGAGGGAGTGCCGTAAGGGCTATGGTCGCCCGGATCCGGCCGCACCCCAAGCCTCCTTATGCGATTCGATCAACACGCGGATTTTTTTTTAAATCCGGTGGGGAATTGCCCGGAACCGGGATTTGAACCACGCTCCTTTTGCAGGCGAGGCGGATGCTCTACCTCTAGAGAAGGCAAGCGTGGCATGGGGCGGCAGAACGTTAGGTATACAGGCGAGATCAGGAAGTTTGCGGGGATAAATTGGGCACAATTAGCAGAGGACAGGGATAATTGGAGATCCATGGGAGAGGCCTTAGCCCTGCAGTGGGCGTATACAGGTTGATGATTTTATTTGTTAGAAACAACCTATTGACCCAACACTTCATACCTAAGCAAGCACAGGGGATGTTATTCTGGATTAATAATTGTAGTATTCGAATTGTTGAATCAGTAGAGAGGGATTAAAGCGGGCGAACAAACACACCGGCCTTAGGTGGGAACCGAACCCACAACCTTCATATAGAGCGTCCGATACCTAACCAGCTGACCTAAGAAGGCGGTCATTCTCCCGTCCATTTTATTGAGTATTTATGTACATATTATTCTGGGAATGTTAAGCCATGTTACTCGTAGCCGTGTCGGTGATATGTAACACCTTTCTTGCCAGGCTGCGTGACGTTGAACGTGGTCTTATCACGAGATGGCTGCTGCCGAATTAACTCTCGCATACTACCTTAAGGGCACCAGGTAAGCCCCATAATTACAGCGCATTTTAGGCAGTATATTCAGGAACCGTTTTCGCAGCAACACTTCACTGCATCCTTTCCCCACAACCCATCTGTCATTTGCTTCCAGATCTAGTGCTCTTTTAACTGTAGCAGATGTATTAAAGTAAATGTAAAATCAATTTTTTCTTGCATTCTCTTCCTGGAGAACCGGAACTTGAACTTGATTTACATGTTTGTTCATTTGTAACACCAAAACTCTTTCACATAGCTTCTAAAACCTGCTGCAGTAGCTGTGTACAATTATAGAGATCACAAGAAAAAAGTATCAGCTTCTAATGTGGGATGATGAAGGAGATAATGGTACTTAAGTAATAAAAAACAGATTTTCATGATAATCGACTTAAATAAGAAAACAGTAAAAATAAAGTTTTCTTGCTACAAACACAGTTAAAATCATTTCTCTGGTAACCACCAGCTTAAAAATTGTCGCTGTCGTTTTCCTGCTTTTGAGACAGCCCTATTTCTTTTGTAGCCTTTGTGAGCTGTAGCGCAGTTTCGTCGGCAAAGTATTGTCGACTGTACCCTACTTTCTCCTTGCACATGATGCTGTGGTGCCTAGGGTTATGTCCTCGTGAGTTCAGTATGTTGTCTCGTGTGATGGAGCCATCACTCAATGAAATACACAGCATCCATTGCCAATATTCTTAAAAACCCAACAAAGTGAAAAGCCTGACAAAGACATTTTTCGCAATTTCGATGCGTTCAAGACTTCCACCGCACCATTCGCTGGCCCAATGCTGAAGGAGCTTAAAAAGGCTGAAAGATTTGACGTTGAAGCCGCTGGAACGTTCAGTTCATGCGTATTTTTGCTGGCATGCATTTGCATTTCCAAGAGAGTAGCGTTCGTTGCCGCGAGATTTACGCATGCCAACAACCTTCTTTGCCCTCGCCATCACAATTTACAATATGCTCAGCAATCAGAAAAGAAAAACTGCGATAAACAAAGCAACGAGAAGCTTTTCGACAATACGCTCTCAACCAGAAGCTCTAAAAAAAGCGCACAGTGGAGGGGTCTATGTTGTCCAGGCTGAAAATGTAGCTGTTCTACACTTTGCAGCCTATTGTTTATGTGTCGCTGATTCAAGACAACCGGATGCCAAACTGACGAAAAGAAACAAAACGCAATATTTTTTCTCATTTCACCTTACCCAGGGCCCTTGAGGTATCAAGTCTATCGGAACGAGGCCCAAGCTATGAAATAATGAAGGGTAATTGGTCAAGGGCCCGTGGTTATTTGCAAGAACAGCCTAGTAAACAAACAAACAAGGATGCCTATGAAAGCACAGGGAAAGTTATTGCAGTTTCTAAAATGTAGTATTGTAATGTTGAATAAGCAAAATTATATATATATATATATATATATATATATATATATATATATATATATATTGATACGGTGCGTCAAATGGTAGTCGACCAGCAGCAGCAGCAACAACAAGGAGGTACACAGAGCAGCGAAAAAGAAGAGAACGACGTGCAGTGCCGCCATATCGCTTGCCGCCCAGCTACCTCGAATAAACCCTTCTACACGCCCCGTAACAATATATATATATATTCTCATGAAGCTCGGACCCCGAGCGAAACGTCAATAAAATTGTTTTACACGCGCGTCTGTTTTGACTTTTCCGTGAATATATATATATATATATATATATATATATATATATATATATATAGCGTGCGTGTGTGTGTGTGTGTGTGTGTGTAAAATTCGTGCGTATCTCTTCCACTGGGCTAAATAAGTATTTGAAGGTAAATATTCGACAGAAGTCTGTCTGGTTGGGTAATTAAACTGAGAAAACTTCTAGAACTCCAACCACACTCAAGAAAAGGAACAGGAAAAGAAAAAGAAATCCGACGTTTCGCGGCCGACTCGGCTGCTTCCTCAGGGGTGACTGGGGCTACGTTGCAGCGTCGCCTTGGAGGCACTCACGCGGTTGACAACACGTCCTTCCGCGGAACGCAGTCCATGCACATACACTGGGGGGGAGGGCACCCAGAGAACGATTGATGTTTTGAGCCGTTCTCTGTATATGCCAGGATTCAAGAAGAACTCGTTTCTTCCAGTTTGTCTCTCTTTCCAGGATGGTCACTTTTTCGAAGTTAATTCGGTGGTCACGCGTCTCGGAATGTTCGGCGACGGAATGTCCGACGGAATGTCCGTCGCCGAACATTCCGAGACGCGTGACCACCGAATTAACTTCGAAAAGTGACCATCCTGGAAAGAGAGAAAAACTGGAAGAAACGAGTTCTTCTTGAATCCTGGCATATACAGAGAACGGCTCAAAACATCAATCGTTCTCTGGGTGCCCTCCCCCCCAGTGTATGTGCATGGACTGCGTTCCGCGGAAGGAGGTGTTGTCAACCGCGTGAGTGCCTCCAAGGCGACGCTGCAACGTAGCCCCCGTCACCCCTGAGGAAGCAGCCGAGTCGGCCCCGAAATGTCGGGTTTCTTTTTCTTTTTCTTTTCCTTTTCTTCAGTGTGGTTGGAGTTCTAGAAGTTTTCTCAGCTAAATAAGTATGTTCGTGGTTTAGACCTATCAAACCACTCTTATGAGAGGAGTGGACCTCCTACTGCAGAAAGGATGCCGTCGTTATTCCGGCATCTTTGTTTCATGTACATTCGGCCTGTGTTCAACACAAAATATCTTCACCATCTGCTTCTAACATGTCTGCGGACGAGTGCCTTCGTTAGGCGAGCTACACTGAAAATTTCGCGGGGACACCCCTGCGAAATTACATGATGGGATTACATGATGGGATCCAAATTCAACCGTGGTTATACAGAAGGCCGCAACGCGTCGTCAGCAATGACTCACACACTAGGCACGCATCTAGTTCAAGCAAGCGAAATGACAGAGGTGTTTCAGGGAAGCACTGTTTGTGGCGGCGCCGTGAGGATCCACTGAAATGCTAACTTTTCAAAACTATCTATGCAGCTTGATGGCAAATACGCCCATGAGAATTTTCGCTTAAATCAGCGCTTTCAACGACAGTACGAGCTCATTAGTGGCATTAGCCAATTAGGACGCCCACAAAAAGAGGTACTATCCAAACACCTACCGTGATGCGTCAACATAACTTTATGCGGCGCCTTCATCATTTTCGTACATGCCTTTTGGCCGGGTGTTCTGACTTGATTTTTGCCAAAATAAATTACTCATAAAATTGTACCTGCAGATTCACAGAACCTACATGATCGGGTAAACAGAAAGACAAACCTGTTTGAGCGGATGGCATCGCTTGTTTAGGCGGGCCAGCAGATCCTGTCATCTACACTACCGCGTGACTGCTTTTCTACCTCGCCTCTTGTCTATCGTACAAGGACATATCTGGAAGCTCCCTTCATGCTTGAAGCGTGGCATTTATGTTATTTCCGCATGTGGTATTTGTCTAAAAAGCATGTACCATAGTCTCGGGATAAGCCAAATTGTCCTTTCACCTATGGAACTGGTTTTCGTTTCTCTTTTTTCTTCTCGCGTATTTTTCGTACGTGAATAAAATATATAAATTCTCCTTCGGCTGCGCTTAGCATATGTTCGTAGCAGAACGTTCCTGACGTTCAAAAAGGCAGCGTGTGCCAAACCTCTTTGTTAGGTTTATAGAAGAGTGACTGCATCCTGCAGGAGATTACATCCATAGTCTGGAATTTATGGCTTTATTAAGAGTAAAGGGTTTGCTACAAAGAAATAACGATATGTTTTTTTTAATTTGTTATTGCTTACAAATGGAATGTGTAGATATTTGGAGCGCTTACTTCATTGCACAAAGGGCACAAATTATAAAGCACACAGCCAGCTTCTTCGTTGTAGTCATCCTGCTTCCTGCATTTCAAGAAAAAGTTGATTTTTGTTAATTCGAGTGAGTTTATACGAAATTAGATTCCATAGTAATGTTCTAGTGTTTGTAGCCACTTTATGCATTGCGGTACGGCTGAATGCCTATGCAAGATACAGCACCATAGTTCTTGATTTGGACTAATGAAGAACAAAGTCTAAATGGCGTTAGATTGTGGGTGTGTCTTGCCATCTTGTGATATTCGTGCGATTTAGAGGAGGCTAATGTGCCGTATTATCCACAGGCACTACGATCCTAGCGTTTCCGACAGCCGCCGTGTTTTGTGGCTTATTTTCCATGTATTTAACAACAGCAATCCGAAACAGAGACGCGTAATCCCCTAGGCACGAGAGAAAGTTGTGTATAGCTACATGGAAGGACGTTTTCATGCAAAACAGCGGGTGGAGATCCTTGCGCGACACGTTATACAACATTGACAGCTAGTCTGGCAGGGCTGTTGACATCACTGTTTCCTACTGACAACACCGCTCTGTAACAGCGATCTTACCACAAAAATTTACCGCTAGAACAGCATTTTTACGGTTTTGACGAATGTTTTCTTCAGGTCATTCTTGAGGAACTGCTCTCGTCGTCATTCAGGGCACTTATTTCGTAAAGCGTCGCTTTCTTCTACCTTTGTGGTTACGTGCTTCTATAAACACGTGCGCATATACCCTGCTTGCAGGAAAAGCTTGAGTCATAGAAGATACCTAACCGCTGAAACACCTATTGTTGCATGTACTCACAGACGGTGCCGCAGCACAGACGTTATGGATATATGTCGCCTCGAATCATTTTATCTGCTTTCCTTTCTATCAATTGTGGCCAGGCTAGCCACTTCCGCCCCCGGAGAAAGTAAGGGTACGTATATTTGCGGATATCCTTATCAGTACGAAACTACCGTAAATCTTTGCGTTTTTGTTCGTCCGCGACATCTTGCGCTTTCGGAATAAAGCATTGACTGAGCCCTCATATCCCAGTAAATTTGATGTGTGGGGTTGAACTGGGTGCAATCCTTAGAGGTCCGGTTGAATAACCAAGTCGATTCGACCCCGCATACTTGGCAGGATATATGACGGGAAGAATGCGCGGTTCTTTTTATCGTTGAATAGTAGGCCTTTATATTAACAAGAAATATTTAGAACTCTGGATAGGGAACAGGTAGGTGCAAGGGTTAATGGGGAATAGCTCAGTCACCTCAGATTTGCGGATTACATTGGCTTGCTAAGGAGCTTGGGAGATGAATTACAAAGCACGATTGCTCACCTAATCGGGAAAAGTAGAACAGTGGGCCTGAGAATTAATATGCAGAAAACCAAAGTAATGTTCAATAGCCCTGGGCGAGCACAGCGATTTGAGATAGCTGGCGAGGCATTGGAAGTAGTGAGTGAATATATCCACTTTGGCCAGGTAGTGACCTGTAATTCGAATCATGAGGCTGAGGTAATTAGTAGGATTAGACTGAGGTGGAGTGCATTCGGCAAGCATTTACAGATAATGAATGGTAGCTTACCATCGTCTCTGAAGAGGAAAGAGTATAACAGCTGCATCTTACCGGTACTCAACTACGGGGCAGAACCTTGGAGTCCAAGAGGGTTAAGCTTAAATAGAGGACAACGCAGGTAACTATGGAACGGTAAATGGTAGGTGTAACTTTAAGGGAGAAGAAGAGAGCGGAGTGGTTTGGAACAAACATGTGCTAAGGACATATCAATAGAAATTAAGAAGAAATGGCAGTGGGCATGCCATTACATGGACCGCTCACGACGACGACAGAGTTTGTACACTTAGCTTGAGCAGTTTCGCTGCTGAAACTTTGCTGAGTGGGCGCTGTGTATTATCTTTAGCGTCACCTGAGCAGCGCCATTCACTCCCCCTACCCCACGTAGCCTGTACCGAAAAAGACACAACTGCGTCACATCAGCATTGGGTTAAATCGCTCATTCTTGTTTGCTACGATGTATAATTCTTTTCTGTTACCACACGGCTCAAGACTCACTGATCACGAGGCACAAATGCTCCCACCAACTCCAGGCAGTACACAAAGCCTATGGTGGAGCGGTGAGGCTTCGTCCTCGCGTACAGACGTGGAAGTGGCGCGTTGTCCTTCCTCAGTAACAAGGGGGGCAGAAAAGGGCGGCTTCCTCAGGACATCACATAAGCCTACTTACCTGCTTACCTACTGTCCATGTATCTTTCGATGCGAAGCAGCTTATGGCGGTGTTCAAACCGGTGGTGGTGGTGTACAGCATGACCACCCTTACTGCGTATGCGCAAACCCTCTCCACACACCTCCTCTCCACTCCACCTCTTCACGTTACCCTCTCCACAGACGTCCTCTCCCAACGGTGCGCGTTGACTATGGAAACGCTCTTTCTTCGATGAACGATTTACCACCTTGCAAGGAACGAACACGCCCTCGCCTGCCTAGTCCAACCAATGAAAAAGCGGTGTGCACCCCTCGTGCTGCTCCACATCGCCTCATAGTCCCCTTTAGCGGAAGATGTTGTGAATTTCTTTATTGAATGCTGTAGGGGAATATGCCAGAGAGGCCCGTGTACTGCGCGTTCTCAGTACACATTTAAGAACCCCAGGTGGTCAAATTTCCTGAGCCCTCCTCTACGGCTTTTCTCTCGCTCGTATCTCTTTCAGTCCCTTTCCCCTACCCCCACGGACGCTTAAAAGTGCTCCCAACATGGGTTGCAAAAATTAGCGTTGTTTCCTTATCCGAGCCACAATCGATCATCACGAATGCTTGAGCAACGTCTAAAGTATTACGAAGTGCTCTCTCTGTCACAAAACAGAAGTAAGCTGGTTTGTAGAGGTTTGCGTAAAAAGCAATTAATCCGCAACCGATCCTTAATTGCGCCCAGTGAGCGTGTACACTGGAAGCCATGGCTTAATCTGAAACATGCCTCTTGAAATGGGCAGTAAATTGCATGCCATTTCACAAAGTTTTCAATGGCTCTCGTGCAAAAGTGTCCGTTTACGTGGCAGCACGTCTAATAACAAAGTCAGCCAATTATTCGTGGGAAACGGCCTCGCCTTGCCTGCTCTTGCACGAAACGTTGAAAGCAAATCCCGGCCGCGGCGGCTGCATTTCGTATAATGCGAAGTGTTCAGGCCCGTGTACTGTGCGATGTCAGTGCACCTTAAAGAACCTCAGGTGGTCTAAATTTTCAGAGGTCTCCGCTACGGCATCTCTCATAACCAGATAATTTTTGGGACGTTAATTTAAACCCCAGAAGTCAATCAATCATTCATGAGAGCAAATGACTAATTATAGAGACGGGTCATGTATCGAAATTATCACTCTTCAGAAATGAATGCTCTACACTGCGGAAGATACATATTCATTGGCCTTCACTAATTTCTGTACGTCCCCAATAGTAGTTAAAATAAAACCGCTGCTGGGTAAACTGTAACGGTGCCCCACTGCTTACCCGGAAGAGGCGTGTTCAGTCTAAGCCCATGCAGTCGTATTTCCTATTGATGTGAAAGTGCTAAATGCTAGAGCGAATTCTAGGTGCACGTTAATTAACCACGGGTGGTGTAAATTTTGTGAGCAATCCACCACCTCGTGTCTACTTTTCGGATCCTGGTTTTGGCACGTAAAACCAGGACCATTTTGGCTGGCTGATATATACCTGGAACAGCGTAGCCTCAGGCTCGTTACCTACAAAGCAGCTGAAAACTAACTCTGCAGCCAGAGTGGTTGCCATAAGAGAAGCCCTCTTTAAGGGTCAGCTAGCTCTTCTGAATGCAGGCACGCAGACAGTGCATCTACGGTTCTTACTGCAATCTCTAGGGGGCAGCACCACAAGAATTAATGTCCGCGCACAACGGACTGGACGGCAGCAGCATCGCTCAAGGAAGGAACGACCGAGTGGCAGGAGCACCATAGAGGAACTTTTGTACCAATCGAGCATGTTATTAACGATTCAGACGAGGGAGCAACAGCGACACATCTTCGGCCTTCCGAGCTCCTTAGCAGGTCACAAGCTCGGCACGGGCGCTGCATACACAAGAACTCATTCTCGTAGATATACCTCCTATACCATATTCATACTGCGCTAGTCTATGGTGCGGCGAAAATCCCACTGTGAACCAAATAAGCTGGGAACGAACGGCTAGGGCAGGACACATCAATTGACCCCTTTTAAGCTGGATTCACACGACGGACGCGATCGCGGACGGATCAGTGACGTGACATGTGACGTGTTCGGGATTTCTCCGCTGCTCGCATTCACACTACAGAGGAGACGGCGGGGACGGATCGGCCCTACTCTCGCTCCCAGGAGCGTAGGGGACGGCGCAGACGGCCGCGGCCGCTCTGCTGTCGAGGTCCGCTCTGCTGTCGACGTGGCCTCGTCGTTGAGCCTGGAGCCGTACGACGCTGGCCCTGCGACGCTGTCCATGAGCTCGTCCATTTTCAGCGATAGCCGCGTACTGCGCGCTCTTCACAGCAAAAGCGACAGGGATTGAAAAGAACGGTGGTTGCCAGCCGAAAGCGTTTCGCCGCCAGGAGTTTTGTTTCTTTCGCCAAAAATCCCAAGTGATCCCAACTGCGATTTGGGTCTCCGCCGTTTCACGAATCGCTCCCCGCGGACCGAAGGAGGAGCGCAGGAACGCGTGACGTATGGTGACGTAGCACGCGATCCCCGGGATCGAATCGCGATTTGGTCCGTCGTGTGAATCCAGCATTAGTGGTAGCGGAATTCGGCACTGGCAATCACTTCTCGCAAGCAAGGAAAAGGGAAGGCGTTGGGGCTACTAGACCAAGGCCGGTGAGCCGCAAAGACAGTCAAATCCTAGACACAGGCTTCCACACAGACCTGCCGGACCCTCACTTATTAAGTAAGTTTTAAAAGTACGTTTTACTTTGTCCTCCTCTAACGTAGCCGCTTACCTTTATGAGAAGTG
Source organism: Hyalomma asiaticum (assembly GCA_013339685.2). Taxonomy (NCBI): domain Eukaryota; kingdom Metazoa; phylum Arthropoda; class Arachnida; order Ixodida; family Ixodidae; genus Hyalomma; species Hyalomma asiaticum. Next base: position 61,809,866 of record CM023488.1, read on the forward strand.
GTTATCAGAAGATGGTTTTGAAGGCACCCAGATTTATGAATGCTGCAGAAGTTCAACAAGGGCGTAAATAGTCCAAGTCAGCTAAAGCATTAGAAGCGCAGCACAGCTGCTCGTTATCAATATATACCCTACATGAACATCACAGGGTCATCTTGGTCACTTCGCAGAATTATGAAAGGCTAATGTTCTGCCACGTGATTAGAATAATATTTTTTATTGTCATTTCGAGACTGGTGATTTGTTACTTGACAGAGGGAATTGACCAATCAGGGAGGTTCAACACTTAGGTGTGCCCCGCCTTCATTCGTACGGCAGAGGCTTTCTGCCCACGGGCTACCTATGTCTTTCAACATTTAAACTGATGACGTACCAACTCTATGACACGCGAGGGTCCATTGTAGATTGGCATTAGCTCGCGCGCTTATATATATATTTCTTCGACATTAAGCGGTCAAATGCGATGTTTCAGAGGACAAAGGCACATGCACTTTAGATTTCTTTGAATTTCTGGGAAAAGGTGACACGGTAGCTAAGCGGTAAGATGTTGGCTTTTTAAGCTTGAGTTCGCGAGATCATATCCTGGGAAGCGGCAGTGTTTAGGTGGAGTGAAATAGAGACACCAATGTAGTCCTAGTAGCGCATTAAAGAACCACGGGTGGTGACAATTACTTTGCAGCTGTATACACGTCACGTGCCTGCTAAAATGATGGATGTTTTGTGGCGTAAAACGCCGGGAATTTTGTCCGCCGCGGTGGTATAGTGCTTACGGTGACCGGTGGCGGCGTAAGGAACGCGCGTTCGATCCCGACCACGGCGGCTCAATTTTCGATGGAGCGGAAAATGCCAGAGGTCTGCGTACTGTGCGTTGTCAGTGCACGTTAAAGAACCCCAGGTGGTCAAAATTTCCGGAGCGCTCTACGACAGCGTTCCTCTCTGTGACGAGCGATAACAGGCGACGCTCGGTGCGTGTCTCACGCCTTAGCGCGAAGAAAAGGAAGAAGATCGGCGCCAAGCTCGCGCGTGCTCGTGGAGCTTCGGCGAATAAAAAAAAGGGTGAGGCAGTCCCTTCCAGGTCACGAATGTGCTCGGACGTCTTTCTTACGCCGCCTCGGAACCAATAGAATTCCGACGGCCACTACGGCACGTCACATTTGGCGCCCAACGGCTCAGGGGTGAGCTAAGAAGGCGTTTAATTTTTCATGTGGGGACGCCGCTCTCTACGTGCCCCTTTGGCTGAACCACTGACTTCCAGACAGCGTCGGCTCCGCGAACCCAAGATGGCGACCGCACCGTGTTCCACCGACGTGTTCGAGCACCTGGATGATGCCGCCCGGGAGGAAGCCTACCGGTCAGCTGTGTCCGAAGCCGCCGCCCTGAAGACAGAAGTGGATCAGCTCCGGCGCGAATTGGAGCTACTGAAAATGGTGCCTTCGAAGGACCACGACGCCGCTAACGACGACGACGCACCAAAGCCACCTCTTGACCCGCAGCTGCAGGCAAGTCACGATTTCCTTTGCAATTTACGCGCTCCACTTATAGAGCGCATCGAGCGCTTGGAGTCAAGGACACGTGAGGATTCGGACGCCGCATCATGCACGAGTGCAGGGGAGAGCTATGCGTCGATCAACATGAAACGCGGCTCCATAAATCAACAAAGCCAAGCAAAAGGCACTAATACCCGATGCAAGTCTAATGATGAAGACGCTCGCGACCGACTTTCAAGTTTCGCGGCGAGCTCCTTACCGCATCTCGGGAAAGATCTAAACGCCTGGTTTCACCAAGTAGACTATTGGTTCAGAACCTTCAGCGTTCCTGACGAAGTCGCCGTACCGTTCATTATCTCGAGGCTCCCAGCTAAAGACTTTACATGGATGCGTCACCATACCAAAGTAGCTGATATTTCTACTTGGGCTGACATGAAAGCAGCGTTCCGCCGACGGTATAACATGGACTGCGATGTAACATCTAAACAGCGAATGTTTGGAGCGACGCAACGCGCTGGAGAGTCTTGTACAGACTTCGCATATCGAAAGTTGGACCTGATGGAACAGTGCAATTATCCTGTACTACAGCAGGAAAAATGTCAAATCATCATGGATACGCTGTCACCCAAGGCAAAAAAGCACTTCTTTGACAAAACATTTAGGCACTTAAATGATATGATAAGTTCCTTTCTGCGCTTTGACCAGATCAGAGATTCTGAGCAAAGCGTTCAGATTGTGGTTGCGGAAGAACGCGAGAGTCTATCCACAGCGCAGTCCGTCGAATGCCGCGTTGACTCGAAGCGTTCGCCGCGGAAGCCCAGGCGCCATCGTCAGCGCACGGAGAGCATCGGGTCGAGCGAAAACGTGCCTAAAAGAGGCGATACAACGAGGAAGCCCAGAGAAACGTGCCTAAAAGAGGCGATACAACGAGGAAGCCGTCTCAGTCGCGGCCGTCTACTCATTCCACGACGCGGGTTTTTGAAAGATCTCAAGGAAACGCCTCGAGAATTCGTAAATTGTGCTTGAACTGCTCCAAAAGTGGTCATTTTGTCACGCAGTGCCCTTTACCGCTAACTCATGAATTTTTGAAGTGGCAGGAAGAATTTGAATCTTCCAGTTCACAACAGCGGGGAAACGCACAACTGGTGACGCCTACGCCCGCGAGCAGTCGCCAGTAATTGAGCAGGTGTCCTGTGCCGCAGAAGCGGGTACCTTTTCCGTTCCTGTCACCATCAACGGACAACAAATTAACGGCATTTTGGACTCTGGGGCCGTGAAAAGTTTGATTACGGCACCACTAGCTAAACGACTCAAACTAAGCATTGGGCCATCGTCGCTGCGTTTGGTCGGAGCAAGCGGCCATTATCTGCAAAACTTGGGTCAAGTCAGAGCTGTGGTAACGGTGGATGACCAAACACTGCAGCATGACTTTATCGTTGTTCCCCGGTTACCTCACGAAGGCGTCCTTCTGGGCGACGACTTCTTGCGGGCCTCAAAAGCCGTCATCGATTGGGGCTCGGAAACCTTTGCTGTGTCTGTTCCTCAAGGGCTACACAAGGTCTATTTGGTTAAAGAGCAAGTGCTACCAGCTTTATCGCGGAAGTTAGTTCCCGTAGCCTGGCATCGTACATCCGAAGACGAAGATCGTGCAATGGTCATCACAGGGACAAAGCTCTTGTACGACCGCTATTCGGTCCTTGTGGAGCCCATGGTGATAGATGCATCAGAGAAGACAGTCAAGGCTTTAATCACGAACTGCTCTTCTGAAGCGATCATGCTTCCACCTCATTTGACTATTGGCCTCATAGAAGAAGCAAGCGGAATCGAGGAGATTGAGCTCTCTGCAGACGACTGTCAACAAATCCTTCAACTTTCAAGCCTGCCTTCTCCCGAGGACCTTGATTCACCACCAGCTCATACAGTCGTCGACCCACAGCACCGTTCAATCCCAATCGGCGCCATCAGCTTTAACATAGGAACGACGTTATCTCCCAGTGAGCTGCAAGTCGTGAAGGATTTGTTGGCGCAGCATTCTGCTTGCTTCGCGCAAACACATACGGATGTAGGCTCCTGCACAGTTGAACGACACTGCATACCAACTGGAAACGCAAAGCCAATATCCCAATGTCCTCGCAGATTGTCTCCAGCGCAGCGTGATCTCGTCAAGAGTTTGATCAAGGACCTCATTGATGCCAATATAGTGCGACCTTCTCGAAGTCCTTGGGCATCACCACTGGTCCTTGTGGCGAAGAAAGACGGGACAACGCGCATGTGCGTCGATTATCGACATCTGAACGCGGTCACTGAGGACATCGTTTACCCCTTTCCAAGGATTGAAGATGCGCTGCAAGCACTGACCGGAAGCAAGTACTTCTCCGTCATGGACTTGGTGTCTGGTTTTTATCAGATCGCCATGCATCCAGATGACATACAGAAGACTGCCTTCGTTACGCCGTGGGGTCTTTACGAATTCCTCCGGATGCCATTTGGCCTTAAAGGTGCCCCATTCACTTGCCAGCGAACCGTGGATACAATCATCGATGGCGTGAAATACGACAACGCCCTTGTTTATATGGATGACTGTGTAGTCTTCAGTCGGACATTTTAAGAACACGTTTCGCACCTTGAAAGCATCTTTAAAAGGTTCGAAAAGGCAGGCTTGAAGTTCAAGCCACATAAGTGTTTCTTCTTTTGCACTGCCATCAATTATCTTGGGCACGTTGTCACAAAAGATGGCGTGTCTCCTGACCCCTCGAAACTGGCAGCTGTTCAGATGTTCCGGCCTCCTCAAAACGTGCATGAACTGCAGTCATTCATCGGGCTTACATCGTACTTCAGGAAGTTTATCCCGAACTACAGCGTTATCGCCGCGCCTCTTCGATCGCTCCTAAAGAAGAATTCTACTTTCTCTTGGGAAGAGGATCAGCGAGTTGCCTTCGAGGCATTAAAGCGCGCTTTGTGTCAGCCTCCTGTCCTGAAGTTATTCTCCGAGAAGCCCGAATTCGGTGTCCAAGTACACACAGATGCCTCTCGACTGGGCTTGGGAGGTCTGCTGCTGCAAGAGGATGAAGAGCGACGCTACCGTCCTGTACTCTACTTGAGTAGGTCGCTCAAAGGTGCAGAGCTCAATTATTCTTCCACAGAACTAGAAGCTCTCGCAGTGAAATGGGCGTTAGAAGAGCTGCGCCCATATCTGATAGGCCGAAAATTTCAAGTTGTCAGCGACCACCACGCACTTTGCTGGGTTCTGCGCTACAAGGAAGGAAACCAACGTCTTCTTCGTTGGTCGCTGATTTTGCAGGAGTTCGATTTTGATGTCATCTATAAATCAGGAATCCTACACAGCGCACTAGATTGTCTTTCCAGGAACCCTCCCATTGTTGCTGATTCAGACCAAATTCTTGCAGTCTCACATCCATCACAGCGATGCTGTGACAACATGGGTGAAGAACAGCGTCAGGACCCATTTTGCGCTAAAGTCCTGGATATACTTAAGGGTGCGCTGGGCACGAAGAAGCAACAGAAACGGGCGCAAAAGAAGTTTGTCACGCACGATGACGTGTTGTACAGAAGAGACCAAGGCCCGGTCACCAATCGATTTCTCCTTTGCCTTCCTAAGCAGCGACAAGCTGAGGCACTTCGTGAAATGCATGAAGGCAGATATGGTGGCCACATGGGCATCAGGCGAACATTCGATGCCCTAAGGTCTAAGTATTACTGGCCGAAGCTCTATGTGGATGTCAGACGGTACGTGCGTCACTGCGACCTCTGTCAGAAGATGAAGATGTCGACATCGGTGCCTTACGGTCTACTACAGCCAATAGAAGTCCACAGCCCGTTCCACACAGTGGGGATGGACATAATAGGACCCTTCAAGACTTCAAGAGGTTACAAGTACATCATCGTAGCCATTGATTACCTCACAAAGTTCGTTGAGGCAAAACCACTGAGGAATATAGAAGCTCCAACCGTCCAAAGGTTTGTTGAGCGACGGATCATCTTGAAGCACGGATGCCCAGCCACGATTATCACAGACCGCGGTACTCAAATGATGGCGCGCTCCACTGAAGCCTACTTCAAGCATCGGGGCATCAGACATGCGGCCACCACCGCGTATCACCCCGCAGCAAACGGCTTGTGCGAAAGGGCTAACAAGACAATCAAACAGATGATCGCCATGCTTACCTCCGGGGGGGAAAAGTGGGCCGATGTTCTCCCATATGTTGTATTCTGTTACAACACCGGGTACCAAGACACGGTTCGCCAAACTCTATTCTTTTTGGTGTACGGTAGAGATCCAGTGTTACCATTGGACGTTGTTTACAGCCGCCGGGAACTTGAAGAACTTAAAGAAGAATCAAGTTATTTCACGGTAGTGCGTGAACGACTCCAAAAGGCCAGCGAACTCGCTGCTACGTACATCAGACTGGCTCAAGAAAAACAAAAAGAGCACTTCGACAAGCACCACAAGGACATTGTGCTTGAGAGAGGGCAACTGGTGCTTCTGAAGTCTCCACCGACCGGTGTGAAATCGACGACATCTTACACTGGACCTCACAAGATTGTGAATAGACTGTCTCCCGTGAATTATGAGATCGAACTCGCTAATAACATGGGAAGTGACATTGTGCATGTGGAAAAACTCAGACCCTATCTGAGCCCCATTACTCAGTTGGAACGACCTCATGCTTCGGACTAAAGTGTATACATTTGTGTGCGTGAAAGCGGAGAAACAATGCTTGAAATTTGTAAATAGTTACAAATAGGACTGTTTAAGTTAGTCACGCCTCATATTTCTTCTGTTTAGTGTTACGTTATGTATTTCGTTATATGTACTGTTATAATCAGTCGGGACGACTAGTTTCAAAACCCGGGCATGTGACGAGCGATAACAGGCGACGCTCGGTGCGTGTCTCGCGCCTTAGCGCGAAGAAAAGGAAGAAGATCGGCGCCAAGCTCGCGCGTGCTCGTGGAGCTTCGGCGAATAAAAAAAAGGGTGAGGCAGTCCCTTCCAGGTCACGAATGTGCTCGGACGTCTTTCTTACGCCGCCTCGGAACCCATAGAATTCCGACGGCCACTACGGCACGTCACACTCTCCTTTCTATATTTTTGAGTACCTTTCGACTACTCCCCCAGACACTTAGCTGTGATCCCAACATGGCCTCCAGAAATTGGCGTCCTTGCTTAAACGAAATCATAATCATCATCTGCAACAACAACATAATCAAAGGTTTTATGTCTGAAAATCAGATCTGACTTTGAGAGACACCATGCTGGATGCCTCCGGAAACTTGGACTATCGGGTCTCCTTTAACGGGCGATGACGTCACACATTGCACGGGCCTGAAAATTTTGCCTCCGATAGCTTTCTGGGAATAACGAAAAGAATTTTCTGTAATCTTCTGCCTAGTAAAGCCTAAAAAATGGGAACATGAGAAGCCCGATGGATGTTCCCTTTCTTAATTCTAAGTTTTTTAAATGCTGAACATTTCTTCGCGAGCCTAAATCACTTAGACTATGTCCATCTATCTATCTATCTATCTATCTATCTATCTATCTATCTATCTATCTATCTCTGTTTAACTAATCATCCATCCTCCTACGTGTCTGTGTTCTCCTGCAGGCTTCGTTCGCCTCGTATACTGAGACGTTTGGGAGGTAGAATGTAAATGCATGACGAACACAAGAGCGATCTTTAAAGCAATAAGTTCATACACTTGTCATGTGCAGTACGATTCACGACACTGCGTTAACGCGTAGGTTTCTGCATCTCAGTCAGTGGCAGGCCTGTCTGAGATGCAGAAAACTACGCTTTAAGCATCAGCCCACGCGGCAAGCGTCAGCCCACGCACGGACGGCTGGGTTAAAGAGCTCCGCTGTTAATGCAAGGAACTGCTCGAAATTTAGAGATAACAAGCCCACAGACACGCATGCAACTTGCCAAGCGGTAGGAGGGCATCGAGCAAGGGCACTCCAGGTGCCAAGCGTGCAGGTTGCCACTGCACTATGATGGTTCCTCGTACGTGGTATGCAGAGTAAATAAAGAAAATTCAAAGCGGTGTGATGATGGTGCTTGTGTAAAATCATTATTCGTGTTTTTTATACATTCGATGGGCGGTGTAGAAAGCAGTCACTCGCTAAGCATTTAAAGAATAGACACGCCTACTGGAGACAATGTAAGCGAACATTTTCAATTTGCATACGCGAAATGCATATGAGAAATACGGAACAATCAAGAAAGCCCATTAGATCATTTTGTAATGCAGCTGTGATTTCTGTGGTGAAATTTAGAAGGAGTATGCGCGAAGGCCTTTACGTGATGTACTCAAAGCAGTTACGTGAGCTAGCTCGAATGTATACTCTTAATTCACTTCCAGCTCTGACGAAAGAAAAAAAATAAGTAAGCGGGGACGCAACAGATAGGCACAACGCTGGCATCCTGAATCCTCCGCACAGCTTGATCTTGGTTATTGGGCCATGTACAAATATATACGTATCTGTTCCTTATGGCAGTAAAATACTGCTGAAAAAAACGTGCGTTCTGCCGGTCTGTTGTCCTCTCTTCCATCTTTCCTTTTCTTTTCTTAGCGCTGGATGTGCATTACAAGTATATGCGAAGACCACTTCTGCACTGTGGTTACGCGCCCAGATGCGCAGAGAAGAAAGTGGTTATATATTTAGGCGTGTTTCTTAATTTAGATTGTCGTTTGAAGTTTTTGGCCACTGCAATACCTGGACATGTCTATAAGTCTCATTCGTCACCAGACTCATTTGTTTTGAGAAGTGGTTCTCGTCGAATGACATTAGAGGTTGCTGTGTGGCAGCATGCTCACTAGAGAAAATGTAAATGGCATTAAATACAAATGGCGTTATACATACTCGTATGACGGAAATTATAGCATGGGGCATGTCTGTTGTTAAATAATCTGCAAGCTTCAAGTGCTCTGGTAACTTCGCTAAAGACAATGATGTCCCAACTTAAGCCTTCGAACTCCTCGAAGCAGCTCCGTTAGCCTAGCTTCGCTCGAGAGGGATCTTGCGCTGAACGCTTCAAGATTGAGTTTCCAGTGTCGCCCTGTCCGCAGAGATTTCCTGAATGTGATAATAAGTTCGATTTGCTACGATCGCCTGACCTGCGTTTATTTTGTACAGCGCCGCCGCCAATTGTTGCTCACAGTAAAGAATAGGTAAAACAAATTTTTCCAACTTGATCTCTTTCATACAATCGCGCTGATTTTCGTTTATACTGCAGTGGGTACTCATGGTTAGAAGTTGCAAATAATATATATATGGGGGACATTTCTGAATCGTTACTGAGTTGATCAGTGCGACGATAGGACAATAATAATGCGGTAATGTTATGTATTAGCGTCTAGTAAAGGTGAATGCTTTTATAGGGGAAAGGTGCACATTGACTCTTGTATGACACATGTGCTTATATGGCGTCAATAAGATATACCTGGCAAACATCGCTCATTCGAGGTAGTGCAGTGAACGTAGTGGCATTGTAGTTTTTCTCTGAACTAGAATATTAAACGTGTAACCGGCCGTGATATTGGTGCTTTCTGAAGATTTATACTTCCGTCGTTCTCTAATGGGGACGGTATTCATGTTTCGTTTTAGTAGGTGTCTACACCTTTATTATTCCTTTATATAGATATTTAAACCACTTACATTATTGCATGGATGGCCCAGACGATCAGATACGCTGCCATCTCTCTTGTTGCTGTCATCTCTCTTTGAGAACAGCTGAAATAATATGGAATTTTAGGGATATGCAAGTATGAGCCATTGCTTTTAGCGAAGTTCATAGATTTTCACAGGGGCACCAGGCAAAATAAATACTTTCAGGACCATTGCTGTACCATATCGAATAGCTGTAAGATTGTGCGAGATGCAGAAAACACACCCTGTACATTAGCTGATCGTTTCATTCCATGGAAGCTTGCAGACTGGCACTACACTTTGCGATGCACAGCAATTCTTGGTTGTTTCAGTGTTCACAGATTCGAGGAGCACTGGGTCCCTAAAGTGCTTAGACGTGAGGGATGTGACTGGAATGCTTGACCGGCTATTATTATTTCTTGAGCGCGATGACGGAGACCATAACTGTTACAAGGACAGCTATTGTCTCAAGGCAGCGTGTGTCGTATTGAACGTTTATCTTTACGTGGCGGTGCCACTATTATAGGAAAACCATAGCAGCCTTACTATAAAAAAACCAGGCCACTGTAATGTATTTTGGTGCGACGCGCAGTACTGCGGTATACGCGCGGGAAACACCATTTGCTGGCTTTGAAACCACGTCCTGACGTCCAATTAGCCGAACGCAATATTCGAAGTGGCTTTGGAGCTCAAGCGATAGCACTTCGGTGAACAACTACTGCTACGCCACTCAGACAAACTAGGCTTTGCTCTATGAGTTAACCGAGGACTCTGGGGTCCTTGGCAAAAAGGGTGGAGCTATACATGCTGTCACGTGCTACAGGCTACATACTTGAGGCTGAGATTTAGCGGCCTTTACTAGAAGAAAGCCACTGAAGGACAAAACGAATGCGTGCACACAAAAAAACGCTTCACCTTGCCAGTTGTGACGACTTGACTAATTCATTCTATAACGTATTTCGTATGAGGTGCCATACCCTATCTTTAAGAAGCTTTTACGCGCAAGCGTCTATGGGCCATACGTTAACATGAGGCGATAACGTCCTACGCAGGCAGTAGGAGCGACCATCCTCGACGAGACTGGACCAGGTTGCAAGAAAGAGAGGGAGACAAGGAATTCCCGTGGAGGCGCCGAGTTAGAACCACGAGAAGCAGCACGAGAACGCACGCTCGAGATATAGGGAGACCCGTGCCTCACAAATCTGGCCCCTTCTTTCCGCTCATATCCACTTGACATCCCCTCCCTAAGCCCACCCGATCCAGAGCCGTGCTCCCCCCATTAGGGCTGCAGAAAATAGGTGTGTGGATGAATGCAAGCACGTCTATCTCTCTCCATTTCTTTTATGTGAGCTAACAAAGACAACGCGAGTGCGCTGCGTTGACATGGAGGATAGGCACATGAATCTGGCTGGTAAAGCAGATAAAACGGCAACTTCTGGGGGAGAAATAAGAGACTTGTGTTTCGCATAAACTACATTACTGACCAGAAGCCTAAGGTAGTTGTATCAGGGCTAGGTCAGCTAGTATACCCCGCAGGTAAGCGATAATAGCACCACTAGCGCCAATTTTCCCCTGGTGTTTGGTAGGCCGAACTGTGAAACGAAAAAACAATAAAAAAATTGCTCATGCTGCTATGGCAACGCTTTTGTTGATGAGAGAGGAGGAAGCGCCGAGCTGCTTGTCGTCTGCTATGCGCTCGACGAGCGCGCGACCACTTGCAATTTTTTTTTGAGGTCGTGTTGCTGCTGCATATCTTGTTTTCGACAACTTTCGTTTGCAATTTTCTCGGACTTTCAACCCATCCACAAAACATTTGTTTGTCAATATTTCTTGTTTCAATGCGCACGAGCCAGCAAGCCTTGCAGCGTGACAGCTTTGTTTGAGCAAGAAAATGGTGTAGTCAGAAAATGTGGTTTATTCACTCATTTTATTACAATGCATTGCAAACGATAAAACTCAATAGATGCCACAATAGCCCAGAGCAGTGTATCTCGTACGATAAATACAAATGTCCGCATTCCGTATCGGTTACACAAGCATAAGAGAGGTCTTCACACAATTCATCGTATACAGGATATCGCATTTATTGTTCACCACTTTTCTTGGCTGTACACAATTCTCCAGAAACGACGGTTCATATTAACACGTTTGTGAATAGTGTACTGATCATGCAGTGCAGATGGCCGGCACGTTGAAACCAACACTACCAGCTCCTTTTTCTATGAAGCTTGCTAGTCGAAATAACCTTCTATAGCAAGCTAACTTCCTATATAACTCAGCTTGTGCTGATGTACCATTACATACTGAGCAAATTATATTAGCGTTATAACACTTGGCTATGTTTCTCGATACGCCGTGTAAACCCTCGTTCAAAGCTGTAGCCTTGCTAACAGGGCATCCTTACACAATTTTACAGCAGTACATTGGAGTTATTCCTCGTAATTTTTAATGCCCATATATTCTATCACAGTTTAGGCACGAGTACCACAATCCTCAACATCGAACAACAAATTACACTCTGTAGACAGAGCTTTCCGTTGAGGAAATAAAATGCAGTATAAGTAAGTGTCGATGGTTAATCATCATTGAAAACTTCGCTAGGGCAGAGTCATGCGCAAAGGTACTACGGAACGCGCACCTTCGGGAGATCGAAAAATGTTTAAAAAGGTAACTCAGATCTACAACATTTAATGAATCAGCCTGGGCAGATAGCTCAGAACAAGCCTACTCTGACCGGTTTTCAAGACATTCCTCTAATATGCCTGAATCATATAAAGCATTTTTTATAGAGCTCATAAGCTCAGCTTCGTGCATAATGCTGGAAGCATAGGACAAATCTGAGCTGTACTACTACTTTGTATTTGGTTGAAGGTAATTTGTCATTTGATTTTCGAAGACGCCTTAACAAACCGGTGAACGCGCCTCAACTTTGCTGGTACACTTCTTTGTGGCCCAGCGTGCTTTCTTGACTTACTAAAGTATTTGACTTTAAATAGAAGGAGCTTCTTCCTCCTCATTTGATGTTAAAAAGAAAGTATGCGTGGCAAGAATGCCGAGTACTCTTAGTACTTGTGCAACTTCACCACATCAAGTACAAGATCTCGAAATTCGTGCTCGCAGCAGTGAATTATAGCGCAACAATATGAGCTATGAATGTCTGCACAAAGACAATACCTGTCAATTCTGTTTGTGATGCAGTCATGTTGTGGCATGCCAATTTGCCTATAGGTCCCATTAACGAAACTCATGGCATGTAAATCATGTCACTCATGACATGCATGTCATGATTTTCATGTTATGACCTGTAAATTATGTTCGCCATGCAGTCACATTGTGGCGTACCAATTTTTCTATACATCCCATTAACGAGACGACCAGCAGAGCACCAAGACTGTGTCATGTAAATCATGCCGCTCATGACACGCATGTCATGATTTTCATGTTATGACCTGCCATTTACGTTCGTCAGCCAATCATGTTGTGTCATACCAATTTTCGCATACATCCCATTAGCGAAACGGCCAGGAGAGCACTAAGACCGTGGCATGCAAATCATGCCACTCATGACATGCATATCATGATTTTCATGTTATGACCTACCATTTATATTCGTTAGGCAGTCATCTTGTGCCATATCAATTTTGGCATACATCCCATTAGCGAAACGGCCAGGAGAGCACCAAGAGCGTGGCATGTAAATCATGTCGCTCATGACATGCATATCATGATATTCATGTTATGACTTGTGATTTATGTTCGTCGTGTAGTCATGATGTGGCATACCAATTTTCGTAAATATCCGATTAGCGAAACGGACAGGGGAGCACAAAATCGTAGGCGGCTAGATAGATAGACAGATGGATAGATAGATAGATACGCTCAAACTCGTCGAAGTTCGCTAAGAAATGCTTCGCATTTAAAATCCTCTTTTATTAATTTATACTTAGGTTCTGGAGAAACCACTGCACAATGGTACCCTTCGGAAGGTACGCTCTCTATTAAGCAAAATAAAAACGGGAGAGCGAAGAGGGATGGTAGACAGTCCCTTCAATACATAATGTGGCCATTGCTTGTGAGACGACTACTGTGGCTGAACCGTCGTGCCCATGGGCGCGATAAGAGCGCTTCAGTTAGAATCGTCCAGCGGCAGAGATATATTATTCGGCTAAAATAGGGTTAAGCGAGCTGGTTGACCGGGACACGTTGTGTTTAATATTATCTGTACACTGAGAACACATCGACTGACTCGTATTTCCGGTGCAAGACCACGACGGTGGAGAGTACGAAGATTCGCTCCCTTGTAGCACTAGAGCTCGAAGAACTCCACACGCGTCTTAAAAATGCACAGTCATTAGTACTAAATTGTTAACGATTTTGAAAAGAGCATCCCTACGAACTCTACGATTCGTCACAAAACTAATACGTATGTCAGAGAACATGGTTCCTCTAGCTGTGCTACTCGTACACTCTCAAGTAATCTGACAGTAAAGGGTACGTGATTGAAGTAAAGGGAGGAGGCGATTAGAGTTATATCCTTCAACTTGATATTTAAACTACTGTACGCAGAAACGCGGCCTCACGCTACTGGAATTATTACTTTGTACACATGCCTTCACTGTCTGGTTTACGAATGCAATAACCTTTATCGAAATACTTGCACGGTGGTTTACAAAGGTCACGGTGTAAAGCACTCAGCCATAGAGTCAGCACAGAGTCATGAGGGAGTCAGCCAATGAAATCTATACAGAAGGTTCACATAGCAACATTTCGCTGCGCTTTCCTCGGCTGCTGGTTTCCGCTTTTCTCTACAGGCGCTCTCGTGACAGCGATATATGCATAGAGGAGGGAGAGTAATAACGAAAGCACAAATACGCTCCTGAAGTCCTCTAATAGAGATTCCTAAAAAATTAGAGGCAGTTATACTTCCACTTTGTAAATATTCCTGCCTATTTCTTCACTTTTTGTTGTGGTATAACAAGAGCTCATATGGTCTTGCGAAATTATGACACCTACCCGGGCGTTGTTGTAGCTGAGAGAAAGCATTCGATTAAACTGGAAGCTGCCTCACGCAAGAGGGGCCTTCTCTTTCACAAGTTGGTTGGTTGTTTGGTCCTTGGATGCCTTGGTGGGTCCCACTCCGGGGGATCGGCCATGAACGGAAAAAAGAGATTTGTGTGGGAGAGGACTACTAATAAAAAATACAAAAGTTTGTAGTACAAATTTGATAATCAAATGTAAGCTAAAGGAATAGTTTTCTGCGAAGGCTGAAGGTATATAATTATTGCAGCTAGCATCGGCGCGTACTCTCCGCTTCGACCTCCTCTCCCCGTCTGTCTCGTGCCCTCACTCGCTTCGGTACGATGACTCAGTGCCGCATTCCAGAGTTCTTCATAACATGCTATAATTGCAACGTATATGCTTCCGCCAGCCGTTGAGTGACGTTAGTCACGTTGAGGTTCTTGCTGCGGACGCCGCTTTTCTTCGGCGTTTGTTTCAGCGCTACGTCCTTAATACGTTGCCGGGCTTTGCGATGAAGTGGCCACTATTCTGTAATGTCATACAAAGAAAAAATTGGCAGATCCCACGTGCAGTGGGAATCAAGGAATTGCGAAGCACGCATCAGGAACGTAAAATGGATTTGCATTGTTGTCTCGCTATACCGAGTTTGGTGCATATGAAGTTAACGAAACAGCCACAAGAGCACCAAGACTGTGGCATGTAAACCAGGCCGCTCATACACGCATGTCATGATTCTAACGTTATCACTTGTCATTTACGTTCGTCATGCAGTCGTGTTGTGCCATAGCAATTTTGGTATACATCCTTTTAAGGAAACGAGTGGCATGTAGATCATGCCGCTAATGACACGCATGTCACGACTTTCATGTTATGACCTGTCATTTATGATCGCCGTGCAGTCATGTTATGCCAAACGAATTTTCGTATAGGCTCCGTGCAGTCGAGTTTTCCCTGTGCGACATAAGCGTCATAATGCACTGCCTGGCGGAGAGAAGCAGCAAAATTGGGCAGACTGTGACAGGGAAATACGCGAACGCGATGCACGTCTCCAACTCTATATCAGCAGCGACCGCCCGTCCCACCTTCTTTCGTTTTATTTCCCTTAAGACGCGCGCTCCAAACCTGCGGCAAACTGCTCCGAAGGGCGACGCCGCGAGCGTTCGTGTGATTGGCAGCACGCCCGGAAAGCAGCGAAGAAACGCGCGTCGCTGTCGCCTCGGTTTCCACCGTGCGCGACTGAGCCGTCCGACGAGAGCTACTTAGCGCTCTCTGGTCTGTAGACGGA
>CM023488.1:61825419-61885529 GCA_013339685.2 Hyalomma asiaticum
GAGGTGCAGAAAACTTGACGCTTCTGTCAATCTTGAGGGCTCGCTTCCCGCAGTCGAGGCATTTTATATTAGCTTACTCCAGGCATTTCCCAGTGGAGCCCTGGACTGAGGGCCCCACCCTGAACTGCCTTTAATTTTTTTTCTCATTAAATTTTTTCCTCCTCCTCCTCCAGGCATTTCGCTTGGCTGCTTCGATAAGATGTTTTCAACACCACTGGGGCATACCTGCTTCCGTGTGGCGAGCACTACTGGTATGAGCCACAAGCGATTACAGTGTAGTTAATCGTGACGTATATGCCGAGATATCACTTCAGTGATGTAAGGATGAGTCATTCAGTTCGTCATACATCTATACCCTACCTACAAATATCGAGGTATGCCAGATGAACGAGACAACCAGGAGATCACCCAGACGTAAACGGCTACATAGATAGATAGATAGATAGATAGATAGATAGATAGATAGATAGATAGATAGATAGATAGATAGATACGAACAAAGGACTCAAGTGTGCCAAGAAGGGATTCTCATTTAAAACAGTGCCACAGGAACTTTCCGTCATTGTTCACGTTCATGCACTGTTTTTCCCCTGCTAGATCTCAATGCAAATTAGCCACACTATGTATACCGGGCGCCAAATTTGCAGCCAAGCAGAACAGGAAAACGTTATGAACATTTATGAGCGAAAACACAATGAAGATTAAATCTTCCCCCGTAGTTGGCCGTTGGAAATACATGAATGAATTATAAGGTTAGGGCGCTTCACACACCTTATATTCAAAAGATAAGATTTTTCGCGTAATTTCTGAGCATTTCATCCAGCTCACTACGAGAACGTTAAACGTAGTAGGAGTTTCTTCTGCAAGCCTTGAAACGCGAAGTCGATTCGTAGAGCTGCCGTAATACCAGTCCGTACTGTACCAGTCCGTGCAAGTCCCTACCGTAGTACCTGTCCGTACCGTATGTTGCGGCGAATAATATCTTGCAAATTTCACATACGAGCACGTGCTGCGCAGATGCATACGAAAGTGTCCCATATATTGTGCAGTGACGGAGAGCTGCGCCAGCAGCCAAGTGTTTGTCTAAAGTGTGTGTCTGAAAAAAGGTGTTTCACGGGAGTTCCACCAAAGCTTTTTTATTGAAATTAGAGTCTATGGCGCATGATGATAGTGCAATGAACAGGCAAGGAAAATTGTAGTAATATTGATGAGGTTGCGATGTAGAAGCCCGCTATTGAACCTCTATACTCATCGAGCTGGTCTTGAAGTATCGCCATTATGTGCTTTTTGGAATGAGTTAGAGACAATCGAACGCTTCTTGCGGGAATGCACACGCGTGACCAATCTGGGAAAAAGCCCCACCGAAATACCATTGCGAAATTTGGGCATTCCCTTATCAAGCACTGTGCTGCATTCATTCGGGGTCTTGCGGGCTGGGACACAGGAATAGGATATATGCCTAGTTGTGCAGAAATTTACTACTGATTCTAGTCGTTGTGATTGTTCCGTTAATAGATCCTAATTTCTTATGTTATTATTGTTTATAAAATTGATTTATCGTTAATTTGCCTCTTATTAGGTTATTCCGTATCCAAAGGTAATATTCGTAAGATTCGTAATATTCAAAGTAACATAAAAGGACGAATAAACGTTTCTTCTAATAGAATTATTAGAGAATTATATTCCATGCCAAGTTAATTCGTCCTTTTATGTGACTGAATGTGACGAGCTATGGCGAAGTAAAATGCGCTTTGTCTTGGCTAATTCGCCGAAGTTGGTAAATGCCAAATGTTAATGATGATTATCGCCATCATCTTCGCTCGGTGGTGCCAACCGTGCGTTCGATCGGCCCCATTTTTCCAGATGGGAATTTCGTTTGTCGCGGAAGCGCGGCCCTGCTCGGCAAGTGAGTCCCGTTCACGAAGTCCCGCCCTGCATGATGCTCGACGACGTTCGCGATCTCAACGAGCGACCGTTACTCTGCACCGTGGAACAGCTGACGGACGCCATGAGGAGCGGCAATCCCGGGGAGCCGAGGACCATCTTTTGCCACGACATGGACGGCAACTACAAGGAAGACAGGTGAGCATACGTGCAGGGGATCGCGTGTGTGACGTGCCGTAGTGGCCGTCGGAATTCTATGGGTTCCGAGGCGGCGTAAGAAAGACGTCCGAGCACATTCGTGACCTGGAAGGGACTGCCTCACCCTTTTTTTTATTCGCCGAAGCTCCACGAGCACGCGCGAGCTTGGCGCCGATCTTCTTCCTTTTCTTCGCGCTAAGGCGCGAGACACGCATCGAGCGTCGCCTGTTATCGCTCGTCACATGCCCGGGTTTTGAAACTAGTCGTCCCGACTGATTATAACAGTACATATAACGAAATACATAACGTAACACTAAACAGAAGAAATATGAGGCATGACTAACTTAAACAGTCCTATTTGTAACTATTTACAAATTTCAAGCAATGTTTCTCCGCTTTCACGCACACAAATGTATACACTTTAGTCCGAAGCATGAGGTCGTTCCAACTGAGCAATGGGGCTCAGATAGGGTCTGAGTTTTTCCACATGCACAATGTCACTTCCCATGTTATTAGCGAGTTCGATCTCATAATTCACGGGATACAGTCTATTCACAATCCTGTGAGGTCCAGTGTAAGATGTCGTCGATTTCACACCGGTCGGTGGAGACTTCAGAAGCACCAGTTGCCCTCTCTCAAGCACAATGTCCTTGTGGTGCTTGTCGAAGTGCTCTTTTTATTTTTCTTGAGCCAGTCTGATGTACGTAGCAGCGAGCTCTCTGGCCTTTTGGAGTCGTTCACGCACTACCGTGAAATAACTTGACTCTTCTTTAAGTTCTTCAAGTTCCCGGCGGCTGTAAACAACGTCCAATGGTAACACTGGATCTCTACCGTACACCAAAAAGAATGGAGTTTGGCGAACCGTGTCTTGGTACCCGGTGTTGTAACAGAATACAACATATGGGAGAACATCGGCCCACTTTTCCCCCCCGGAGGTAAGCATGGCGATCATCTGTTTGATTGTCTTGTTAGCCCTTTCGCACAAGCCGTTTGCTGCGGGGTGATACGCGGTGGTGGCCGCATGTCTGATGCCCCGATGCTTGAAGTAGGCTTCAGTGGAGCGCGCCATCATTTGAGTACCGCGGTCTGTGATAATCGTGGCTGGGCATCCGTGCTTCAAGATGATCCGTCGCTCAACAAACCTTTGGACGGTTGGAGCTTCTATATTCCTCAGTGGTTTTGCCTCAACGAACTTTGTGAGGTAATCAATGGCTACGATGATGTACTTGTAACCTCTTGAAGTCTTGAAGGGTCCTATTATGTCCATCCCCACTGTGTGGAACGGGCTGTGGACTTCTATTGGCTGTAGTAGACCGTAAGGCACCGATGTCGACATCTTCATCTTCTGACAGAGGTCGCAGTGACGCACGTACCGTCTGACATCCGCATAGAGCTTCGGCCAGTAATACTTAGACCTTAGGGCATCGAATGTTCGCCTGATGCCCATGTGGCCACCATATCTGCCTTCATGCATTTCACGAAGTGCCTCAGCTTGTCGCTGCTTAGGAAGGCAAAGGAGAAATCGATTGGTGACCGGGCCTTGGTCTCTTCTGTACAACACGTCATCGTGCGTGACAAACTTCTTTTGCGCCCGTTTCTGCTTGCTTCTTCGTGCCCAGCGCACCCTTAAGTATATCCAGGACTTTAGCGCAAAATGGGTCCTGACGCTTTTCTTCACCCATGTTGTCACAGCATCGCTGTGATGGATGTGAGACTGCAAGAATTTGGTCTGAATCAGCAACAATGGGAGGGTTCCTGGAAAGACGATCTGGTGCGCTGTGCAGGATTCCTGATTTATAGATGACATCAAAATCGAACTCCTGCAAAATCAGCGACCAACGAAGAAGACGTTGGTTTCCTTCCTTGTAGCGCAGAACCCAGCAAAGTGCGTGGTGGTCGCTGACAACTTGAAATTTTCGGCCTATCAGATATGGGCGCAGCTCTTCTAACGCCCATTTCACTGCGAGAGCTTCCAGTTCTGTGGAAGAATAATTGAGCTCTGCACCTTTGAGCGACCTACTCAAGTAGAGTACAGGACGGTAGCGTCGCTCTTCATCCTCTTGCAGCAGCAGACCTCCCAAGCCCAGTCGAGAGGCATCTGTGTGTACTTGGACACCGAATTCGGGCTTCTCGGAGAATAACTTCAGGACAGGAGGCTGACACAAAGCGCGCTTTAATGCCTCGAAGGCAACTCGCTGATCCTCTTCCCAAGAGAAAGTAGAATTCTTCTTTAGGAGCGATCGAAGAGGCGCGGCGATAACGCTGTAGTTCGGGATAAACTTCCTGAAGTACGATGTAAGCCCGATGAATGACTGCAGTTCATGCACGTTTTGAGGAGGCCGGAACATCTGAACAGCTGCCAGTTTCGAGGGGTCAGGAGACACGCCATCTTTTGTGACAACGTGCCCAAGATAATTGATGGCAGTGCAAAAGAAGAAACACTTATGTGGCTTGAACTTCAAGCCTGCCTTTTCGAACCTTTTAAAGATGCTTTCAAGGTGCGAAACGTGTTCTTCAAATGTCCGACTGAAGACTACACAGTCATCCATATAAACAAGGGCGTTGTCGTATTTCACGCCATCGATGATTGTATCCACGGTTCGCTGGCAAGTGAATGGGGCACCTTTAAGGCCAAATGGCATCCGGAGGAATTCGTAAAGACCCCACGGCGTAACGAAGGCAGTCTTCTGTATGTCATCTGGATGCATGGCGATCTGATAAAAACCAGACACCAAGTCCATGACGGAGAAGTACTTGCTTCCGGTCAGTGCTTGCAGCGCATCTTCAATCCTTGGAAAGGGGTAAACGATGTCCTCAGTGACCGCGTTCAGACGTCGATAATCGACGCACATGCGCGTTGTCCCGTCTTTCTTCGCCACAAGGACCAGTGGTGATGCCCAAGGACTTCGAGAAGGTCGCACTATATTGGCATCAATGAGGTCCTTGATCAAACTCTTGACGAGATCACGCTGCGCTGGAGACAATCTGCGAGGACGTTGGGATATTGGCTTTGCGTTTCCAGTTGGTATGCAGTGTCGTTCAACTGTGCAGGAGCCTACATCCGTATGTGTTTGCGCGAAGCATGCAGAATGCTGCGCCAACAAATCCTTCACGACTTGCAGCTCACTGGGAGATAACGTCGTTCCTATGTTAAAGCTGACGGCGCCGATTGGGATTGAACGGTGCTGTGGGTCGACGACTGTATGAGCTGGCTGGTGAATCAAGGTCCTCGGGAGAAGGCAGGCTTGAAAGTTGAAGGATTTGTTGACAGTCGTCTGCAGAGAGCTCAATCTCCTCGATTCCGCTTGCTTCTTCTATGAAGGCCAATAGTCAAATGAGGTGGAAGCATGATTCGCTTCAGAAGAGCAGTTCGTGATTAAAGCCTTGACTGTCTTCTCTGATGCATCTATCACCATGGGCTCCACAAGGACCGAATAGCGGTCGTACAAGAGCTTTGTCCCTGTGATGACCATTGCACGATCTTCGTCTTCGGATGTACGATGCCAGGCTACGGGAACTAACTTCCGCGATAAAGCTGGTAGCACTTGCTCTTTAACCAAATAGACCTTGTGTAGCCCTTGAGGAACAGACACAGCAAAGGTTTCCGAGCCCCAATCGATGACGGCTTTTGAGGCCCGCAAGAAGTCGTCGCCCAGAAGGACGCCTTCGTGAGGTAACCGGGGAACAACGATAAAGTCATGCTGCAGTGTTTGGTCATCCACCGTTACCACAGCTCTGACTTGACCCAAGTTTTGCAGATAATGGCCGCTTGCTCCGACCAAACGCAGGGACGATGGCCCAATGCTTAGTTTGAGTCGTTTAGCTAGTGGTGCCGTAATCAAACTTTTCACGGCTCCAGAGTCCAAAATGCCGTTAATTTGTTGTCCGTTGATGGTGACAGGAACGGAAAAGGTACCCGCTTCTGCGGCACAGGACACCTGCTCAATTACTGGCGACTGCTCGCGGGCGTAGGGCGTCACCAGTTGTGCGTTTCCCCGCTGTTGTGAACTGGAAGATTCAAATTCTTCCTGCCACTTCAAAAATTCATGAGTTAGCGGTAAAGGGCACTGCGTGACAAATGACCACTTTTGGAGCAGTTCAAGCACAATTTACAAGTCTCGAGGCGTTTCCTTGAGATCTTTCAAACCCCGCGTCGTGAATGAGTAGACGGCCGCGACTGAGACGGCTTCATCGTTGTATCGCCTCTTTTAGGCACGTTCTCTGGGCTACTTGATCATCGGAGGACTCGCTCGACCCGATGCTCTCCGTGCGCTGACGATGGCGCCTGGGCTTCCGCGGCGAACGCTGCGAGTCAACGCGGCATTTGACGGACTGCGCTGTGGATACTCTCGCGTTCTTCCGCAACCACAATCTGAACGCTTTGCTCAGAATCTCTGATCTGGTCAAAGCGCAGAAAGGAACTTATCATATCATTTAAGTGCCTAAATGTTTTGTCAAAGAAGTACTTTTTTGCCTTGGGTGACAGCGTATCCATGATGATTTGACATTTTCCTGCTGTAGTACAGGATAATTGCACTGTTCCATCAGGTCCAACTTTCGATATGCGAAGTCTGTACAAGACTCTCCAGCGCGTTGCGTCGCTCCAAACATTCGCTGTTTAGATGTTACTCGCAGTCCATGTTATACCGTCGGCGGAACGCTGCTTTCCTGTCAGCCAAGTAGAATATCAGCTACTTTGGTATGGTGACGATCCATTAAAGTCTTAGCTGGGAGCCTCGAGATAATGAACGGTACGGCGACTTCGTCAGGAACGCTGAAGGTTCTGAACCAATAGTCACTTGGTGAAAACAGGCGTTTAGATCTTTCCCGAGATGCGGTAAGGAGCTCGCCGCGAAACTTGAAAGTCGGTCGCGAGGCTCTCATCATTAGACTGCATCGGGTATTAGTGTCTTTTGCTTGGCTTGGTGATTTATGGAGCCGCGTTTCATGTGATCGACGCATAGCTCTCCCCTGCACTCGTGCATGATGCGGCGTCCGAATCCTCACGTGTCCTTGACTCAAAGCGCTCGATGCGCTCTATAAGTGAGCGAGTAAATTGCAAAGGAAATCGTGACTTGCCGCAGCTGCGGGTCAAGAGGTGGCTTGGTGCGTCGTCGTCGTTAGCGGCGTCGTGGTCCTTCGAAGGCACCATTTTCAGTAGCTCCAATTCGCGCCGGAGCTGATCCACTTCTGTCTTCAGGCGGGCGGCTTCGGACACAGCTGACCGGTAGGCTTCCTCCCGGGCGGCCATCATCCAGGTGCTCGAACACGTCGGTGGAACACGGTGCGGTCGCCATCTTGGGTTCGCGGAGCCGACGCTGTCTCGAAGTCAGTGGTTCAGCCAAAGGGGCACATAGAGAGCGGCGTCCCCACATGAAAAAAACGCCTTCTTAGCTCACCCCTGAGCCGTTGGGCGCCAAATGTGACGTGCCGTAGTGGCCGTCGGAATTCTATGGGTTCCGAGGCGGCGTAAGAAAGACGTCCGAGCACATTCGTGACCTGGAAGGGACTGCCTCACCCTTTTTTTTATTCGCCGAAGCTCCACGAGCACGCGCGAGCTTGGCGCCGATCTTCTTCCTTTTCTTCGCGCTAAGGCGCGAGACACGCACCGAGCGTCGCCTGTTATCGCTCGTCACAGAGAGGAACGCTGTCGTAGAGCGCTCCGGAAATTTTGACCACCTGGGGTTCTTTAACGTGCACTGACAACGCGCAGTACGCAGACCTCTGGCATTTTCCGCTCCATCGAAAATTGAGCTGCCGTGGTCGGGATCGAACGCGCGTTCCTTACGCCGCCACCGGTCACCGTAAGCACTATACCACCGCGGCGGACAAAATTCCCGGCGTTTTACGCCACAAAACATCCATCATTTTAGCAGGCACGTGACGTGCATACAGCTGCAAAGTAATTGTCACCACCCGTGGTTCTTTAATGCGCTACTAGGACTACATGGGTGTCTCTATTTCACTCCACCTAAACACTGCCGCTTCCCAGGATATCATCTCGAGAACTCAAGCTTAAAAAGCCAACATCTTACCGCTTAGCTACCGTGTCACCTTTTCCCAGAAATTCAAAGAAATCTAAAGTGCATTTGCCTTTGTCCTCTGAAACAGATCGCATTTGACCGCTTAATGTCGAAGAAATATATATGTAAGCGTGCGAGATAATGCCAATCTACAATGGACCCTCGCGTGTCATAGAGTTGGTACGTCATCAGTTTAAATGTTGAAAGACATAGGTAGCCCGTGGGCAGAAAGCCTCTGCCGTACGAATGAAGGCGGGGCACACCTAAGTGTTGAACCTCCCTGATTCGTCAATTCCCTCTGTCAAGTAACAAATCACCAGTCTCGAAATGACAATAAAAATATTATTCTAATCACGTGGCAGAACATTAGCCTTTCATAATTCTGCGAAGTGACCAAGATGACCCTGCGATGTTCATGTAGGGTATATATTGATAACGAGCAGCTGTGCTGCGCTTCTAATGCTTTAGCTGACTTGGACTATTTACGCCCTTGTTGAACTTCGGCAGCATTCATAAATCTGGGTGCCTTCAAAACCATCTTCTGATAACCACTTCTCATAAAGGTAAGCGGCTACGTTAGAGGAGGACAAATAAAAACGTACTTTTAAAACTTACTTAATGAGTGAGGGTCCGGCAGGTCTGTGTGGAAGCCTGTGTCTAGGATTTGACTGTCTTTGCGGCTCACCGGCCTTGGTCTAGTAGCGCCAACGCCTTCCCTTTTCCTTGCTTGCGAGAAGTGATTGCCAGTGCCGAATTCCGCTACCACTAAAAGGGGTCAATTGATGTGCCCTGCCCTAGCCGTTCGTTCCCAGCTTATTTGGTTCACAGTGGGATTTTCGCCGCACCATAGACTAGCGCAGTATGAATATGGCATTGGAGGTATATCTACGAGAATGAGTTCTTGTGTATGCAGCGCCCGTGCCGAGCTTGTGACCTGCTAAGGAGCTCGGAAGGCCGAAGATGTGTCGCTGTTGCTCCCTCGTCTGAATCGTTAATAACATGCTCGATTGGTACAAAAGTTCCGCTATGGTGCTCCTGCCACTCGGTCGTTCCTTCCTTGAGCGATGCTGCTGCCGTCCAGTCCGTTGTGCGCGGACATTAATTCTTGTGGTGCTGCCCCCTAGAGATTGCAGTAAGAACCGTAGATGCACTGTCTGCGTGCCTGCATGCAGAAGAGCTAGCTGACCCTTAAAGAGGGCTTCTCTTATGGCAACCACTCTGGCTGCAGAGTTAGTTTTCAGCTGCTTTGTAGGTAACGAGCCTGAGGCTACGCTGTTCCAGGTATATATCAGCCAGCCATAATGGTCCGGGTTTTACGTGCCAAAACCAGGATACGAAAAGTAGACACGAGGTGGTGGATTGCTCACAAAATTTACACCACCCGTGGTTAATTAATGTGCACCGAGAATTCGCTCTAGCATTTAGCACTTTCATATCAATAGGAAATACGACTGCATGAGCTTAGACTGAACACGCCTCTTCCGGGTAAGCAGTGGGGCACCGTTACAGTTTACCCAGCAGCGGTTTTATTTTAACTACTATTGGGGACGTACAGAAATTAGTGAAGGCCAATGAATATGTATCTTCCGCAGTGTAGAGCATTCATTTCTGAAGAGTGATAATTTCGATACATGACCCGTCTCTATAATTAGTCATTTGCTCTCATGAATGATTGATTGACTTCTGGGGTTTAAATTAACGTCCCAAAAATTATGTGGTTATGAGAGACGCCGTAGCGGAGACCTCTGAAAATTTAGACCACCTGAGGTTCTTTAAGGTGCACTGACATCGCACAGTACACGGGCCTGAACACTTCGCATTATACGAAATGCAGCCGCCGCGGCCGGGGATTTGCTTTCAACGTTTCGTGCAAGAGCAAGCAAGGCGAGGCCGTTTCCCACGAATAATTGGCTGACTTTGTTATTAGACGTGCTGCCACGTAAACGGACACTTTTGCACGAGAGCCATTGAAAACTTTGTGAAATGGCATGCAATTTGCTGCCCATTTCAAGAGGCATGTTTCAGATTAAGCCATGGCTTCCAGTGTACACGCTCACTGGGCGCAATTAAGGATCGGTTGCGGATTAAGTGCTTTTTACGCAAACCTCTACAAACCAGCTTACTTCTGTTTTGTGACAGAGAGAGCACTTCGTAATACTTTAGACATTGCTCAAGCATTCGTGACGATCGATTGTGGCTCGGATAAGGAAACAACGCTAATTTTTGCAACCCATGTTGGGAGCACTTTTAAGCGTCCGTGGGGGTAGGGAAAAGGGACTGAAAGAGATACGAGCGAGAGAAAAGCCGTAGGGGAGGGCTCAGGAAATTTGACCACCTGGGGTTCTTAAATGTGTACTGAGAACGCGCAGTACACGGGCCTCTCTGGCATATTCCCCTACAGCATTCAATAAAGAAATTCACACCATCTTCCGCTAAAGGGGACTATGAGGCGATGCGGAGCAGCGCGAGGGGTGCACACCGCTTTTTCATTGGTTGGACTAGGCAGGCGAGGGCGTGTGCCCGTTCCTTGCATGGTGGTAAATCGTTCATCGAAGAAGGAGCGTTTGCATAGTCAACGCGCACCATTGGGAGAGGGGTCATTCCACGCCAAACGTCCCAGACATTGCACTCGACCCTCTCCAATTCTATTGTAAAAAATTGTGGACGTTCATATCAGTTCGCTATTTGCCCTCGGAAAGTATTTATGGGAAAAAAATTTTGTTTTGTCTATTACAGTGATTTGAACTTTGCCGTTGTGGGTGAAACCTAGGTTGGCAAAAAAATCTCTCAAAAATACAATACTTCACGGAGCACCTTAAATATCTGCTATTTGCTTGAAAAGGGATGGCACTATCTTATTGTCACCCATTGACGAACAATACTATGTCTCACGATGCGCTTTGTGGTGAAGCAATGCTGCAATTCTGCGCCCATTTTGATTATTTTTTAAAATTTCTACGAATATTACAAACACAATAGGACGGTATAGCATGGCTGGATAGTTGGCAGTAAGCGTGTCAAAAAATTATTAAAGTCGACGACCGAGTACTTTCGAAGTGAGAGGGGCGCAAACATTGCAAAATGAGTGAAATGCCCCATGTTGAGGCTCATGTAGAGTGTTGATGCCTTCCAAGTAAAAATACATGCTTGGTGTCATTTGGAAGAGTAAACGAAGCACATATATTTGTGAAAGCTTAATCGGAGTCATATTTGTTTTAGGCGAGAAATAAAAATTTATGTTGAGCCTTCGCGGCGTGCCTGGGCGCGGGCCCGTAAGTCCGCTTCACTGCGTCGCCGCACTTCCTAGGGGAAACGGAAACATGCGGCGCCTACGCAGGTGGAAAGATCGTGTGCTGCTGTGAGTTTTCACGTTGCTGAAAACTTGCAAACAGTCTACATGGCTGGCAGAAGGTTTCGGAAGGGCACTAAAGGCTGCCGGTTAGTAGTCGGAGCTGAGCACTATTTCACTGCCAGCACTATTTCACTGCCATAAGATAGTGCCATCCCTTTTCAAGCAAATAGCAGATATTTAAGGTGCTCCGTGAAGTATTGTATTTTTTAGAGATTTTTTTCGCAACCTAGGTTTCACCCACAACAGCAAAGTTCAAATCACTGTAATAGACAAAAAAATTTTTTTTCCCAAAAATACTTTCCGAGGGCATTAGTGCACTTATATGAACGTCCACAATTTTTCGCAATAGAATTGGAGAGGGTCGAGCGCAATGTCTGGGACGTTTGGCGTGGAATGACCCAGAGGACATCTGTGGAGAGGGGAACGTGAAGAGGTGGAGTGGAGAGGAGGTTTGTGGAGAGGGTTTGCGCATACGCAGTAAGGGTGTACACCACCACCGGTTTGAACACCGCCATAAGCTGCTTCGCATCGAAAAATACATGGACAGTAGGTAAGCAGGTAAGTAGGCTTATGTGGTGTCCTGAGGAAGCCGCCCTTTTCTTCCCCCCTTGTTACTGAGGAAGGACAACGCGCCACTTCCACGTCTGTACGCGAGGACGAAGCCTCCCCGCTCCAGCACAGGCTTTATGTACTGCCTGGAGTTGGTGGGAGCATTTGTGCCTCGTGATCAGTAAATCTTGAGCCGTGTGGTAAAACATAAGAATTATACATCGTAGCAAGCAAGAATGAGCGATTTAACCCAATGCTGATGTGACGCAGTTGTGTCTTTTTCAGTACAGGCTACATGGGGTAGGGGGAGTGAATGGCGCTGCTCAGGTGACGCTAAAGATAATACACAGTGCCCACTCAGCAAAGTTTCAGCAGCGAAACTGCTCAAGCTAAGTGTACAAAACTCTGTCGTGGTCGTGAGCGGTCCATGTGATGGCCCGCCCACTCCCATTTCTTCTTAATTTCGATTGATATGTCCTTACCACGTGTTTGTTCCAAACCACTCCACTCTCGTCTTCTCCCTTAAGGTAATACCTACCATTTACCGTTCCATAGTGCGCTGCGTTGTCCTCTATTTAAGCTGAACCCTCTTAGACTCCAAGGTTCTGCCCCGTAGTTGAGTACCGGTAAGATGCAGCTGTTGTACTCTTTCCTCTTCAGAGACGATGGTAAGCTACCATTCATTATCTGTAAATGCTTGCCGAATGCACTGCACCTTATTCTAATCCTACTAATTACCTCAGCCTCATGATTCGAATTACAGGTCACTACCTGGCCAAAGTGGATATATTCACTCACTACTTCCAATGCCTCGCCAGCTATCTCAAATCGCTGCGCTGGCCCAGGGCTATTGAACATTACTTTGGTTTTCTGCATATTAACTCTCAAGCCCACTCTTCTACTTTTCCCGTTTAGGTGAGCAATCGTGCTTTGTAATTCATCGCCCAAGCTCCTTAGCAAGGCAATGTAATCGGCAAATCTGAGGTTACTGAGCTATTCCCCATTAACCCTTACACCTACCTGTTCCCTATCCGGAGTTCTAAATATTTCTTGTTAATATAAAGGCCTACTATTCAACGATAAAAAGAACCGCACATTTTTCCCGTCATATATCCTGCCAAGTATGCGGGGTCGAATCGACTTGGTTATTCAACCGGACCTCTAAGGATTGCACCCAGTTCAACCCCACACATGAATTTTACTGGGATATCAGGGATCAGCCGATGCTTTATTCCGAAAGGGCAAGATATCGCGGACGAACAAAAACGCAAAGATTTATGCAAGTTTTGTACTGATAAGGATATCCGCCAATATACGTACGCTTACTTTCTCCGGGGACGGAAGCGGCTAGCCTGGCCACAATTGATAGAAAGGAAAGCAGATAAAATGATTTGAGGCGACATATATCCATAACGTCTATGCTGCGGCCCCGTCTGTGAGTACATGCAACAATAGGTGTTTCACCGGCGAGGTATCTTCTATGACTCAAGCTTTTCCTACAAGCAGGGTATATGCGCACGTGTTTATAGAAGCACGTCACCACAAAGGTAGAAGAAAGCGACGCTTTCCGAAATAAGTTCCCTGAATGACGACGACAGCAGTTCCTCAATAATGAACTGAAGAAAACATTCGTCAAAACCGTAAAAATGCTGTTCTAGTGTTAAAGTTTTGGGGTAAGATCGCTGTTAAAGAACGGTGTTGTCAGTAGGAAACAGCGATGTCAGCAGTCCTGCCAGAGTAGCTGTCAATATTGTATAACGTGTCGCGCAAAGATCCCCACCCGCTGTTTTGCATGAAAACGTCCTTCCATGTAGCTATGCACAACTTCCTCTCGTGCCCAGGGGATTACGCCTCTCTGTTTCAGATTGCTGTTGTTAAATACATGGAAATTAAGCCGCAAAACACGGCGGCTGCCGGAAAGGCTAGGATCCTAGTGCCTGTGGATAATACGGCACATTAGCTTCCTCTAAATCGCACGGCTATCACAACATGGCAAGACACACCCATAATCTAACGCCATTTAGACTTTGTTCTTCATAATTAGTCCAAATCAAGAACTATGGTGCTGTACCTTGCATAGGCCTTTACCCGCGCCGCAATGCATAAAGTGGCTACAAACACTAGAACATTACTATGGAATCTAATTTCATATAAACTCACTCGATTTAACAAAAATCAACTTTTTCTCGAAACGCAGGAAGCAGGATGACTACAACCATGAAGCTGGCTGCGTGCTTTATAATTTGTGCCGTTTGTACAATGAAGTAAGCGTTCCAAATATCTGTACCTTCCATTTGTAAGCAATAACAAATTAAAAAAAAACATATCGGTATTTCTTTTTAGCAAACCCTTTACTCTTAATAAAGCCATAAATTCCAGACTATGGATGTAACCTCCTGCAGGATGCAGCCACTCTTCTATAAACCTAACAAAGAGGTATGCCACACGCTGCCTTTTTGAACTTCTGGAACGTTTTGCTACGAACATATGCTAAGCGCAGCCGAAGGAAAATTTATATATTTTATTCACGTCCGCAAAATACGCGAGAAAAAAAAGAAAAACGAAAGCTAGTTCCATAGGTGAAAGGACAATTTGGCTTATCCCAAGACTATGGTACATGCTTTTATAGACAAATACCACATGCGGAAATAACATAAATGCCACGCTTCAAGCATGAAGGGAGCTTCCAGATATGTCCTTGTACGATAGACAAGAGGCGAGATAGAAAAGCAGTGACGCGGTAGTGTAGATGACAGGATCTGCTGGCCCGCCTAAACAAGCGATGCCGTCCGCTCAAACACGTTTGTCTTTCTGTTTACCCGATCATGTAGGTTCTGTGAATCTGCAGCTACAATTTTATGAGTAATTTATTTTGGCAAAAAATCAAGTCAGAACACCCGGCCAAAAGGCACGTAGGAAAATGATGAAGGCAATGCATTGAGTTATGTTGACGCATCACGGTAGGTGTTTGGATAGTACCGCTTTCTGTGGGCGTCCTAATTGGCTAATGCCACTAATGAGCTCGTACTCTCGTTGAAAGCACTGATTTAAGCGAAAATTTTCATGGGCGTATTTGCCATCAAGCTGCATATATAGTTTTGAAAAGTTAGCATTTCAGTGGATCCTCACGGCGCCGCCACAAACAGTGATTCCCTCAAATACCTCTGTCATTTCGCTGGCTTGAACTAGATGCGTGCCTAGTGTGTGCGTCATTGCTGACGACGCGTTGCGGCCTTCTGTATAACCACTGTTGAATTTTGATCCCGTCAAGTAATCCCATCATATAATTTCGAAGGGATGTCCCCGCGAAATTTTCAGTGTAGCTCGCCTAACGAAGGCACTCGTCCGCAGACATGTCAGAAGCAGATGGTGAAACTATTTTATGTTGAACAGAGGCCGAATGTACATGAAACAAAGATGCCGGAATAATGACAGCATCCTTCCTGCCGTAGGAGGTCCACTTCTCTCAAAACCGTGGTTTGATAGGTCTAAACCACGAACATACTTATTTAGGCCAGTGGAAGAGATACGCACGAATTTTACACAAACACACACACACACTATATATATATATATATATATATTGTTACGGGGCGTGTAGAAGGTTTTATTCGAGGTAGCTGGGCGACAAGCGATATGGCGGCACTGTACGTCGTTCTCTTCTTTTTCGCTGCTCTGTGTACGTCCTTGTTGCTGCTGCTGCTGCTCCACTAGCATTGACGCACCGTATCATCGCTCCCCTCGCAGACGAAGCCCTCCGGGCGAGAAGTCAGCCGGGCCGGCGTTGAGTGAAGGGCTTCAGCCGTGCTACGTGTGTGATTTCGGTCTTGGATGACCGTCTGCCCGTGGCACAGAGCCGCGCAATTCTATAGTTGACTTCACTGAGGCATTCGACGACAATAAACGGACCATCATAGTTTGCGAGCAGTTTTTGCGAGAGGCCATGTTTACGGACAGGGGTCCATAACCACACTAGGTCACCCTGGTCGTAAGTGACCGTCGACTGTCGTATCGCAGCTTCTACCGCTTCTGCGGGGCTAGGGTACATAATCGCGCGAGGCGCCGAGCCTCCCCGCGCGGCAGAGAGTTGCGGCGATACAAGCGTCGTCATGCATGCTAAAAGGAAGGATAGTGTCCAGTTTATACCTCGGCGGACGGGCGTAAAGTAGAAAAAACGGGCTGTATCCGGTGGTTTCATGTTGCGCCGTGTTGAATGCGTGCGTGACCAACGGCAGCACGTCATCCCACTTCTTGTGGTCCGAGCCAACGTACATGGAAATCATGTTCACGAGTGTTCTGTTCATCCATTTTGTAAGCCCATTAGTCTGCGGGTGATAGGGTGTGGAGTGTCGCAGGTGGGAGGCGCGAAAGCGAAGTAGTTCCTCAACGACATCAGCTGTGAACTGGCGCCCACGGTCGCTTATAATCACTCGAGGAGGCCCATGACGAAGTATAATGTAATGCAGGATGAACTGTGACGCCTCTTCTGCAGTTGCAGAAGGTAGTGCTGCCGTCTCGCAGAATCGAGTGAGATAGTCGGCACAGACTAATATCCAGCGGTTGCCCTTGGAAGAACGCGGGGATGGGCCGATGAGATCGATGCCGACTTGCTCAAAGGGCAAGCTGGGGGGCACCACAGGATGTAAGCAACCGGCCGCAGCTGTGGTAGGTCGCTTGTGGCTTTGGCATTCGGTGCAAGTGGCTACGTATGTCTCTGTTGTCTTGCGCATTTGAGGCCAGTAAAACCGTTCTTTGGCACGATGAAGTGTTTGCGTAGATCCTAAATGACCCGCAGTAGGATCATCGTGCACAACTCGCAAAACAGAAGAGCGGAGAGATTCTGGCACCACAAGAAGAAACCGCGCGCCTATACCGGAGAAATTCTTCTTGTATAGAAGTCCATCCCGAACACAGTAACATGAAGTTGACTCTTTCACAGTAGAGAAAAGCGGCACTAAGCTCGGGTCCTCACGTTGCGCTTTTGCAAAGGTGGTAGCATCTGGGAAGTCACGATGTACAGAGACAATGAGATGGTCGAAACCGTCGGCGTCACATTCTGTTACACGAAGGGGCATCCGGGAAAGGCAGTCGGCATCAGCATGTCGTCGCCCGCTCTTGTATGAGACACTGAAGTTGTACTCTTCCAGACGCAGGGCCCACCTTGCAAGGCGTCCAGATGGATGACGAAGATTCACGAGCGAACATAGAGAATGGTGGTCGGTGACGATCGTAAAGTGACGCCCATACAGGTACGACCGAAACAAACTGCACGGCAAAAATAACAGCGAGGCATTCTTGTTCAGTCACCGTGTAGTTACGCTCAGGTTTGCTTAGTGACTGACTTGCGTAGGCGAATACGTGTTCTTTTTCCTCGAAGCGTTGAACCAGGACAGCACCAAGACCAACACCACTCGCATCTGTGTGAACCTCTGTTGGCGCGGAAGGATCGAAATGTCGGAGGATCGGTTGCGACGTGAGCAGGAACTTCAGTTGTCGAAAGGAAGCAGAACACTCAGGTGTCCACTCGAAAGACGCGTTCTCCTGAAGGAGGCTGGTCAAAGGATAAGCTACGTCAGCAAATCGAGGAATGAACCGCCTGAAATAGGAGCAGAGCCCTAGAAAGGTGTGGAGTTCCTTTACAGATTTTGGTGGTTCAAATGCTTCAACAGCCTCTGTGTTTGCAGGATCAGGCCTAAAGCCATTATTATCCACGAGATGTCCCAACACCAAGGCTTGACGCTCACCGAAATGGCATTTTTTTAGTTCAGCACAAGACAAGCCTTCCCTATACAGCCGAGAACAATGCCGAGACGCATGTTGTGCTCGTTAAATGTGCGCCCAAGAATAATGACATCGTCAAGATAGCACATGCATATCTCCCATTTTAAACCTCGTAGAATAGTGTCCATGAAACGTTCAAAGGTAGCAGGCGCATTGCACAAGCCGAAGGGCATAACGTTGAACTTCAAAAAGGCCATCAGGAGTTACGAAGGCTGTTTTCTCTTTGTCCTCTGTATGCATCGGGATTTGCCAATAGCCGGATCTAAGGTCTACGGAAGAAAAATAAGCAGCAGAATGAAGACAGTCTAAGGCGTCATCTATGCGTGGAAGGGGGTAGACATGTTTCTTCGTGACTTCATTTAGCCGCCGGTAATCAACACAGAAGCGCCAGCTGCCGTCTTTCTTTTTGACAAGAATTACAGGTGCCGCCCAGGGACTGGCGGACTCCTGAGTTACTCCCTTGTGGAGCATTTCTTGTACTTGCTCACCAATTATCTTGCGTTCACTCGGAGATACTCTGTACGGCTTCTGGCGTATAGGGTTCGCAGATCCTGTATTTATGCGATGGCGTACTCGAGACAACGGAATTGGGAATGTCTGGTCCTTCTGTGCAAAGTCGAATACTTGCGAGTGCTCGGAGAGAACACTCACTAATTCGTGTCGTTCACTCGTGAAAGCGACTTGCTCACCATCTGGTGTAGTTTGGAGTCTAACTGGCTGATATGGAGGGGCTCGTCTGTAGCTTCAGATTCCAGTGCAGCCAGGAACGTTGGTGTTTCTTCTGTGAAGAGAACAAGCTTCATGCCAGCAGGTAGAAGTGTGGGCTAGGCCGCGTAATTCATTGCCCATAAGCCAGTGTGTCCTTCAACTACCGACACTAAACAATGCGGAACCAAAACGTTCTTCTTTACACAAACAGAATGAAAAGGCTCTGTCGCGGCACCAAATGTGGTATGTTCGGTACCAGAGCAAACTACCGGGACGCATGCTGTGCAGAGTGCAGGAATGACTGTATCTTCGCAAACACAAAAGACGCTCTTGCTCTCTTCACGTGGCGAGTTCTCCATGAGTCCGGCCATACCCTCTCGCTGTATTGAGAGCTCCCCGCTACCACAATCAACTGTTGCACCACACTCCTGCAAGAAATCTATACCTAAAATAACGTCGTGGGTAGATCTAGCAATAACGGCAAATTCGGTTGTAAACAGTTTTCCACACAAACACACGTCCGCGGTACAAACACCAACAGGGCATAGCGGGTCACCACTAACACTACGTAACGTGGGAATAGTTTTCTACGAAAACATCAATTTTTGTCCCAGTAACACTTTAAAAATAAGGCTCATTACAGAAATTCTTGCCCCTGTATCCACAAGAGCCATAGTAGGTGCACCATCTACAAGCACGTGAACTTTGTTTTTTAGCACAAAAACTGGCGGAGGAATAGCGGTTGTCAGCGAACGGTATCCAACGACCTCACCCCCATCGGCCGCACTACCTAGTTTTCCGGTGGTGATGATGACAGGCGAAGCCGCGGCGATGGAGACCGCGGAACACGTGGGGCAGGCGGTGGTGTTATGCTTCTATCGGAGGCTGGTGACGAGTTCCGGAACCGACGAGTGGCTGGAGGCCATATTGGCCATGAAGCAGACGGGGGTCGATGGTTTGCCTGGTACGGCACGCGTACAGGCTCTTCACGAAAGGCTCGGCGACGGTCGCAAAATCTGGCGATGTGCCCTGGGACACCGCAACTATAGCACCAGGGGAAGGCCGGATTTCGCGGTGATGCTCGAAGCCTTCATATCCGTCGACCAGCATGGGGTATCTGTCGCGGTCATCATAGCCTCTGTATCCTGTAGCCATCGGATGTGGAGGACGGTACCGCTGCGTGGGATAGGGAGCGCGGCGCTGCTACTCGTTGTTCAGGCGAAATCGGTTCGCGGGTTCAGACTGATGCGCAGATCTATAATCGCCCACGCTCGCTACATTGACAGATGGTTGCCGTAAAGCAGATGGCAAACCCGAATCGCTGTCTCGAGGGTCGTGGCCAACGCAGCGCCTGCTTTCGTGGCACCGGACCAGCCCTTCGCGTACTATTTGTCTTATCGTGGACGCCAGATCGGATGGTGATAGTGCACTTGTGTCGACGCTGGCCACTGTCGGTACATTAGCCAAACGGCCAAACGTCGGCGCGATACGACGCATCTTGAGGGCCTCAAAAGTGCGGCAAGGTTTGATTATGTCCGCTACAGACGTCAGGTCTTCTTTGGCTGTTAAGAACTGATAGACATCTTCAGCTGTCCCTTTAAGAAGATGTCCCACCTTTTCTTCTTCGCTCATTCCAGCATTGACAAGTCTGCACAGCTTAAGGACCTCTTCTATGTGCATAGTGCAGGTCTCACCGGAGGGTTGGGCCCTTTGGGACAAGGTCTGTTCAGCTCGCTTCTTCGTGACAGTGTCACCGAAGCACTTCTTCAACTCTTCCACAAATATCTCCCAGCTCGGAAGTACGTCCTCGTGGTTGTCGTACCACATAAGAGCAGTGTCCGTGAGCGCGAAAACAACGTGTGACAGCTGAGCATTGGAATCCCAACCATTATGTTTGCTCATCCATTGGTACTGCTTCAGCCACTCGTCTACGTCCTCCCGCAAGCGCCGGCAAAGCTTGGTGGCTCCTTGTACAGCTGAGAAGGGCCCGGGGCCGTTGGCCTCGGAGATTCAGCTTCTCGGGGCATGCTTCCCGTTGGCGATGGTGCAAGTCCCGCAAGGCGACGGCTACAACGAAGTGCAACGAGTAGAAATTCCGTTGTTGGGTGACCAGGTACCCGGCAATTCCACCACTCTGTTACGGGGCGTGTAGAAGCGTTTATTCGAGGTAGCTGGGCGGCAAGCGATATGGCGGCACTGCACGTCGTTCTCTTCTTTTTCGCAGCTCTGTGTACCTCCTTGTTGTTGCTGCTGCTGCTGCTCCACTACCATTTGACGCACCGTACACACACATATATATATATATATAATTGTGCTTTTTCAACATTACAATACTACATTTTAGAAACTACAATAACTTTCCCTGTGCTTTCATTGGCATCCTTGTTTGTTTGTTCACTGGGCTGTTCTTGCAAATAACCGTGGGCCCCTGGCCAATTAGCGTTCATTATTTCATAGCTTGGGCCTCGTTCTGATAGACTTGATACCTCAAGGGCCCTGGGTAAGGTGAAGTTAGAAAAAATATTGCGTTTTGTTTCTTTTCGTCAGTTTGGCATCAGGTTCTCTTGAATCAGCGACACATAAACAATAAGCTACAAATTGTAGAACAGCTACATTTTCAGCCTGGACAACATAGACCCGTCTACTGTGCGCTTTTTTTTCGAGCTTCTGGTTGAGAGCGTATCGTTGAAAAGCTTCTCGTTGCTTTGTTTATCGCAGTTTTTCTTTTCTGATTGCTGAGCACGTTGTAAATTGAGATGGCGAAGGCAAAGAAGGTTGTTGGCAAGCGTAAATCTCGCGGCAACGAACGCTACTCTCTTTTAAATGCAAATGCATGAAAGCAAAAATACGCATGAACTGAACGTTCCAGCGGCTTCAACGTCAAATCTTTCAGCCTTTTTAAGCCCCTTCAGCATTGGGCCAGCGAATGGTGCGATGGAAGTCTTGAACGCATCGAAATTGCGAAAAATGTCTTTGTCAAGCTTTTCACTTTGTTGGGTTTTTAAGAATATTGGCAATGGATGCTGTGTATTTCATTGAGTGATGGCTCCATCACACGAGACAACATACTGAACTCACGAGGACTTAACCCTAGGCACCACAGCATCATGTGCAAGGAGAAAGTAGGGTACAGTCGACAATAATTTGCCGACGAAACTGCGCTACAGCTCACAAAGGCTACAAAAGAAGTAGGGCTGTCTCAAAAGCAGGAAAACGACAGCGTAAACAATTTTTAAGCTGGTGGTTACCAGAGAAATGATTTTAACTGTGTTTGTAGCAAGAAAACTTTATTTTTACTGTTTTCTTATTTAAGTCGATTATCATGAAAATCTGTTTTTTATTACTTAAGTACCATTATCTCCTTCATCATCCCACATTAGAAGCTGATACTTTTTTCTTGTGATCTCTATAATTGTACACAGCTACTGTAGCAGGTTTTAGAAGCTATGTCAAAGAGTTTTCGTGTTACAAATGAACAAACATGTAAATCAAGTTCAAGTTCCGGTTCTCCAGGAAGAGAACGCAAGAAAAAATTGATTTTACATTTACTTTAATACATCTGCTACAGTTAAAAGAGCACTAGATCTGGAAGCAGATGACAGATGGCTTGTGCGGAAAGGATGCAGTGAAGCGTTGCTGCGAAAACGGTTCCTGAATACTGCCGAAAATGCGTTGGAATTATGGGGCTTACCTGGTGCCCTTAAGGTAGTATGCCAGAGTTAATTCGGCAGCAGTCATCTCGTCATAAGACCACGTCCTACGTCACGCAACCTGGCAAGAAAGGTGTTGCATATCACCGACACGGCTACGAGTAGCATTGCCTAACACTCCCAGAATAATATGTACATAAATACTCAATAAAGTGGACGGGTGAAGGACCGCCTTCGTAGGTCAGCTGGTACGGCATCGGACGCGCTAAATGAAGGTTGTGGGTTCGGTTCCCACCTTAGGCCGGTGTGTTTGTTCGTGCACTTTAATCCCTCCCTACTGAATGAACAATTCCAATACTACAATTATTAATCCAGAATGACTTCCCCTGGGTTTCTTAGGTATCAAGTGTTGGGTCAATAGGTTGTTTCTAACAAATAAACGAGCCTTTGGTACATTCCCTTATGTTATATATCACCAAAACCACCTCCATCATCATCATCATCATCAGCCTGTATACGCCCACTGCAGGGCAAAGGCCTCTTCCATGGATCTCGAATTATCCCTGTCCTGTGCTAATTGGGCCCCATTTATCCTCGCAAACTTCCTGATCTCGTCTGCCCACCTTTCTGCCACCCCCTGCCACGCTTGCCTTCTCTAGAGGTAGAGCATCCGCCTCGCCTGCAAGAGGAACGTGGTTCGAATCCCGGTTCCGGGCAATTCCCCACCGGATTTTGAAAGAAATCCGCGTGTTCATCGAATAGCGTAAGGAGGCTTGGGGTGCGGCCGGATCCGGGCGACCATAGTCGGTAAGGCACTCCCTCACCAGAACAGGATTGGCCACCCTGGCGCTGTAACGGCCAGAACCTCCCATGAATACGCCAATATACGTATATAACGGCGTCGATGCGTGCCGCACACAATCTCCCGACGGTTGTTAATGCGGAAGTGACGTGACTGAGCCTATCTTCATAGTGAAAGTTCCTAGTCGCTGGCCTCGCCGTTCCAGTGAGAGAATGCTCCTTTGCTCAGTACGCACCACATTGTCGTGAGGATGGAGTGGCCGATGATTAGCGGCGCCGCTAATTGAGATCGCGTGAGACAACTTTAGACTGGCCCTAGAGACCGACCCATTCTTCAGAGGCGACACTTAGCCGCTCTTCAAGCGGCGGCTAAATTTCGGCGATGCGCAAATCCGGAGTATCAATCATGTGAACACAAGCAAACGTTTTTGTATGCGGACAAGTGCCAACCCAACGAGGTAAACACAACCGAGGTAAACTAGCGCTTATAACTACAGGCTTTAAATTATGCGTCTAAGCGATGCCACGTTACAGGAAACGGGGTTAGAGAATAAAGTTACTCCTAAAATAGACCTGACTCCCTTCCACTGTACTCTTGGTTTGCAACGGTGTTACCGCCATCTAAGAATGAAAGAATTACTGTGCTATGCAGGCTGTCGTGCTAATGCGGGCCGGGAGTTAGCACTTCGGTAGTCACAGCACGTCGATCTCAGCCGAGATAGTCGGCGTTGCATGCATGCGTCCTGCCGGCGCGTTGCATGGGCCACGTACAACTCCCAGCTCTACAAAACTTGCCTTGTGTGGCCAGTTGTGTTCCGATGCCCCTGCTCCAGGAAGACAAAGAGCTCCTGGCTTGTGAAAGGTTTCGCAGGGCTGTGGAGCAAGGTATACAGAGCTTCCAGAGAAATGCGAGTTATTTGAAAACTTTCGCTCGTGTACAATTGGCGAGTATCCCTGTGCAGTGAATAGTGCCGCTAGTATCTACAACCCACTAGTTCACATGTCCAGAGTATGCGACCCTTTTCCCTGCCTTCGATTCGCCAGATTGCCGCTGATGCTTTTCACGTCTTCGCCAATACAGGTTCCACTTTCGTGTTATATCGATTCCTATGACATGGACACCAACCTATGTTGTTTTGTACATAGAAGCAATTGGGACGGAGTGTGCTGCCAAGATGTTGTGACGGCCTCGCGTAGTACAGAAATAACCCATTAAATCACCTCATCGCTTATCATATCAAACACCTCTCAAAATGCACCACAGGAACACGTACTGTACAAACGTTTATGGCATGACCTTTCTGTTGTACTTTCAGCTGCCACACTATTCCCCAAGAACCACGAATTAATATATCTTTGGAAGAAAGATCGTATAAATCGAATTGCTGGAGACAGGTGAGTGGAGACAATGTATATACAATAACACGGATTGTCACTGAAGAGAATGCACCGATTTTTCCTTCCGAAAATGACCAACTTCACAGAAATGCACGGCGATTATTCGGCAGTTTGGGAATAGGATTTGAACTCTGATATGGAAGGGAATAAACGAAAAGGCGATGCTATTTGTTGCAAAAAGCTAGATTTCGCCACAATGCAGGAACTGCCCTGAAAATCTCGATTTAAAGCGGGATTGTCGTAGTAGCTTTCAGAATTCCTTACTGTAGAATACTCACATTAAAAGTATTCGCTATCTTGAAGGGGACGGTGACATATAGCTTTGGATGTGTGATATTCTCACATGGTCGTGACCGCGGAGGAGGCAGCTGAAGTCAAGGCGCTGTCAGCCGAACTGTTTATTGGGGAACCTGTGTCCATCAAAGCAAAGCAAATAACCCTGCAAAACGATAGCGGCAAGAACACTCAGTCGTCGGTCGGCGCAAAAAATTGACTAGGGGCGAAATGCGTCGGCTTTTGTCACACGTCAAAGCCGGCTGTGGTGCCATCACTGAGATCTCAGAGGGCACTTAAATGTGCGCTTCGCCCTTGCTAAGAAACGAAAATTGTAGACACGCTTTCTGAAGCGACATAGAAGATGAGGGCGGCCAGAGCTGCTCGTCACAGGGAGACGATAACGACGCTCCCCGAAAAAGAAAAGAAACCAAAACAAGCGCCCGTGTCACTCCCCCACCCCCTCGTGCAGAAAAAGCATCATCCCAATGCTGAAAACAGAATGCAATATTGAGAATACATGCAATAAATATTAACCTAACAAGTCGTCACAGTTAATCAGAGCACGCAATAATGTTTCAGTGGCACCATGTGTACAACTTCGTGTCGTACACGGCGCCACAGGGATAGTGCTCAGCTATCGGACGTGACCTCATAATCGTGGTTCGGCGGTGGCTTGTCTGGGTGTACCTCAAGATCGCAAGAGGCAGTACCTCTGTCGGTGATCAGAACGTCTGGCACGCCGTGGCGGAGGAGATTCAGTAAAAAATTTGACTGCCTCTTAGGTACTGCCTATGGGGAGGGTCCTTGTTTCAGTAAAGCAGCTGAGCGAGCCAGTCGGTACGGCGATCTATAAATTGCCAGAAGTCAATGTAGGGAACGGCCCAAATAAGTTTGCTGTAATGGTGACATTTGCTGTAATGGTCACTTAGGTGGTTCGATGGTGTCACAAAATGAGCGCACTCGACAAGTCCGCGCTTCAGCGCCCGCGCCGCCGCCTGGAGCGCACCGCGGGGAGGCCGCAGGGAAACGTCATCCATGTGTCACCCGGACGCCCCCATACCGGTTCATTCGGACCACCAGTGTGGAAAGACGGGGAGAGAAGGGTCAGGGCGAGCTGACGCGAGACCTGCCAGAGTTCGTTGGACAGTGGGGGCGGGCGGTCGGTGTCGCGGAGGTGCGGGCCGACGGTGGTCGGCAACCCGGCAGATCGTACCCGGCCCCGCGGCTTGAGTTCGGGACACCGCCAAGCAAGAAGGCGTGCAGCGCGAGGTTCCGCTCATCTTCGGCCACGGCGTGCGTCGACGGACCGACAGCCCGACGCCATGGCTCGGGCCTCCAACAAGTGACCGCCGCATCTAAGCTTCCGTGCCCGGCGGCTCTCATTTCGCTTAATAGGACTCTCTCTACCCAATCGCACCCCAATCCTTTTTTGTCTTAACGATCGCGTGTTTATTCTTACAGTAATATGTCCCCGTAATGTTAAAGTATGCATTGTCGCGATTAGTTCTCCCGACGATTGTTTACAATTTGTTATTTTTCTTATTAAGGCCCCGCGTGGTATTTGCTGTCGCGTTACGTGTTGCTTTGCATCGTATGTTCACGTTATGTTAAACTGATGCAGTTCTTGTTCTCCTGTCTCCTGTCTCTTGTCCCTGCCTTGCGTGCGATCAGGCGTGGAACCGATCGCCGGTCAGCTAGACTAACACAACTTAATGCACGTGGGGAGGGTTGTTGTTGCCTCACCCCCTCCTAAATGGAGAGTGCCCTCGAATCCTTGACACATGGGCTGTAGAACACTGGCTGTCCTAGTTGGCAGCGTCTTGCGTCGCTGGCAATCAAGGTATATCCTTACGTAAAGGGCGACCAGGTAGGGGCGGAGGTTTGTTGTAGCCGACATGATGGCAAGGCACTCCTGTTCTGTGGAAGAATAATTCGCTTCCATCTACCAGGGCGGGTGGCTAGCGCAAGTGGCTTCTCCACAAGGACAGCACCCAGTCTTGCGCTGCTTGTGTAGTTATAAATATAGGTGTCAGCCTCGTCGAAGAGTGCGAGTATTGGCGGCGTTTGAAGGCACCGCTTCAATTCCTGAAATTCCTGGACGAGGGGGCGTTTTGCATTTAAACTCGACGCCTACCCTCATGAGGCACGTCAGTGACTGGGCGCTCTGTGAAAACATTTTCACGAGGCGATTCTAATAAGCAATGAGAGCAAGAAACCTGCGTACTGATGCTGGTAGGTGTGCAGAGGAAATTTGGTGATCGTAGCTGTTTTCTGCTGATATTGGCGAACTCCACACGGTTAAAGTTTTCAGCAGAAACAAGAGCTCCTCGCA
Source organism: Hyalomma asiaticum (assembly GCA_013339685.2). Taxonomy (NCBI): domain Eukaryota; kingdom Metazoa; phylum Arthropoda; class Arachnida; order Ixodida; family Ixodidae; genus Hyalomma; species Hyalomma asiaticum. The sequence goes on from CM023488.1 coordinate 61,852,372, forward strand.
TGCGAAACAATTCTTTTCCGGCTTCGAGGTGAGCCCGGAAGTCTTGAATATCATAAGAATAGCTTCAAAGCGCCAGAGGTGTTTATCGAAGATGCAAGCAAATAGATCATCTCGTCGAAGTAGATGAGTCTGTCTGTACTGTGTGCATAACGTATAGGAACGTAGCAAGCACCGAGAAACGACAAAGGACACAACCTTAAATTCGAACAGCCCGTCTGGTGTTATGAATGCAGTCTTCTCTCTGTCTCTGTCATCGAATTGGATTAGCCCGTAGCCGGTCTTGAAATCTATCGACAAAAAATACTTGGCTTTGTAGTGTAAATCCAAGGCGTCGTCTATCCGTGGTAAAGGAGACACGTCTATTTTCATGATTTTGTTCAGAAGACGTTATCGGAAGCGGAAACAGAGCTTCATACTCTTCCCTAACACCACCGGTCACGTCCACCGAGTCCTAGAAGGCCGCATGACACTGTCCCGCGCCCTTTCGTCCATTTTTACTTGATGATATTGAGTTCCCGTGCCGAAACTTGGTAGGGGCTCTGTCGGAGGGGGTGAGGGTACTATGTTACGACGCGTAGTTTGTCGAGAGGAGTCTGACGAAGCTTGGATGATGACGAAAAACATTTCCTGTTTTGCTGGAGTAAATATCTTATCTGCTATTGGCCTTGCCGAGAAGGACCTTGATTCATATCGAAGGCTGTTTTTCGCGCTACGGTGCTTGTCGCGAGTTTTCAGCAATCCGTCACCGCTGAGGCATTACCGGATTCCAAAGACACGGGACCGTCATACTCGAATACAGGTGCCTGCATTTGTCGCTGATTTTTAATTATTAAATTCGCTGCACTCTTATGCAGTGTGACTCCTCCTGCCACGCCACATAGTGGCTTAGGAGCAAGTGCTCGTGGCCCTCGATGAGGTTTTGCAAGTGCACAGGTTCCTGGGTACCGACGGAAACGATAATACTTGGGAGAGGGTGAACGGTGTCCTGCTGTTCCACAACTTTTAAGGCATGATAACCGAGGTTGCCACCTACCATCTGGCGTCATCGTAATCGCTGTACAAAGCATTATTCTCTGTAATCTGTAGGAAGCATAGATGGATAACTACACTGTGTTGTGAAGGTGATCAATGCTTAGGATATCCAACCAGCATTGCTGAAGGGCCGAAAATCTGACCGAGTAAGTATGGCCGTCAATCATGAATATTGCCGTGCAGATTCCTCCTGGTGTAATAACGTGGCCCATGCTGTTTCGATATCTGCTCCTTCCCAGGCGCTCTACATTGTTCACCTTTGTGGCGGAAAAGAGCAGTGATGACATTGGTCAGCTCCGGTGTCTACTTAGGCTGTGACGCTTTGGTCGTCAATAATTATATCGAAAACGGTGGTCCGTCATCGGGCATTGCGGTTGGGACGGGGCGTCGGAACGCGGCTCATTGGCTTCCGCCATTACTGGGTAGAGTCAGCAAACCTCTCGCCAGCTAATTGCTGTTTTGAATGCACTCGCGGGGCCACGCCGCGAGCACTTCGTCGTCGTTGCTGGCGGCAGCGGTGGATCTTCGACACTGGGTCGTGCAGCAAATGCAACTCATTATCTTTCTGCCTTTAGTTTCCCGGATAGGGGCTGGGTCATCGGCCCCATGTTAGACCTGTGTACTGACGGCGATCCCGCTACATGTAGCGGCCGGGCGAAGGTGAGCGGTGTAGTCGTCGTCGTTGCCACTGCGCGCCCGCCATGTAGTCTACAAGGTCGCGATGCCTTTTAACCGGTCGCAGACCCAGTTCATTCACGGCGAAACCACGTTATCCCGTCTCACGGCACTGGCAGTAGCTGTAGGTATGCTCGGCTTATCCGAAGTGGCTGCAAGAGCGCGCGGTACCCGGAGGCACACCATACATCGGTTTTTCTCGGCGCATAGTAATGGATTACCGGCGGACGGGTTGGCGTCGAATGTGGTGGCAGTTCCTAGCGCCACCTCCGACGAAAATACGAAGGTGTGAGGTACTGGCGTGAGCGACGCGCGGCGGTAGCCGATTCTGCTACAGCGGCGTAGGTACGCAGTGCTACCGACATCGACGGGATTGCACGGAGAAGGAAGAATAGTTCGGGGCGTGACATCGAGTGGCGCGGCAGCAAGGCTGACGCGAGAGGAGTAGAAAATAAAGACAAAGTCAGTTGGGTTGAGGCTCCGCCGCTACAAGTACGTGTCGTGTAGTTTTCTGTGTGCTCTACATTGGCGACCCGGACGTTTCGATCGAGTAGCAACTTCTGCCTCATCATAACGCGCGACACGAAGCAAAAGACATGGAGCAAGCCTCGACGAACCCAGCAGACGCGGAGACCTCTTCAACCACTGCGATTTTCTCGAACATCCGACTGCCAGAGTTCTGGGAACGGTGTGGTTCATACAACCTAGGTGTGGTTCATACAACCAGAGGCCCGTTTTGAACTCTCGCGGATTACGGCCCAGGCTCGCAAGCACGTCCTCGTAGTTTACGTGCTTCCAGCTGTCTTCATCAACGAGATTTCCGATCTTCGCCATTCGTCCATGCACGACCTACCACAGTTACCTTGTGGCCTACTTAGGGCCCCTATACTTGACCGAACGGCTACCTCGCAACGCACACGATTGCAACAGCTACTATTACTCGAACAACTCGGCAATCAAGGGACAAACCAGCTACTGCGTCGATTCCTTAAAGTGCTCGGTCCACGCGTTTCTAACACGGACAGCACCTTCGCCCTTGAGCTATTGCAGCACTTGTCCAGGCAACTGCATATGGTGCTGGCAAATGCTACAACCTAGAATTCGTCAGAGCTCACTACATTGGCTGACAAGATTAGGAAGTTGCCGATCAACTTCCACTGGTTGAGGCTGCAATTGCTGCTTCAGCATCGCCCGCTGTCAGCCCTCCACTGACAAAGCTGTCCGAGCCAGCCGCAACATCATTTCCCGTTGCTGAGTTATGCGATACATAGGAGAACCATCTGGTTGCCACTACTCGTAGGAGAATTTCTCCTCCTGCACATTGACGTCGCCATTCGCCATCTTATCGACACTGCCCATCCATAGAGAGACAGCGCAACAGGGAAGCACAGAAGCCTGACCTCTGCTAGTATCACCGCCGTTTTGGCACCCGCGCACGTCGCTGCCTCCTTCTTCGCATGGTGGAACAGTGCGCACACACAAGGACCGAAGACAAAGGAAAGACGACACCAGCGCTGACTAACAACTCGCCCAACTTGCTGCCTTGCCTTCCTTCCTTGCACCTGGTCGGAAAAACGCCCGGCCGACCGCTAGCACCGACGAGCGGTCACGGGCGCACCCCATGTCGCCTCTTGTCTGTCAAGGAGAAGGTCACTGGGCAATGTTTTCTAATTGACACAGGCGCACAGGACCGCATTCTACCTGCTACACGAATAGATCGCACCGCTACTCCCATGCTGTACTTACAAGCTGTGAATAGAACGCGAATTCCAGTTTTTCGACAACGGTCGCTCACACTCAACCTGGGACTACGAAGACCGTTTCGCTGGATGTTCATGGTCGCCAACGTTCCTTTTGCCATTATCGGTGCTGATTTCCTCACCGACCATGGCCTCATTGCGACATCAGCCGACAACGTCTCCTAGACACGACAACTTACCTCTCTGTGAAAGGCGTTGCTGCACTGGGAACTACAGATTTAGCTCTCTCTTGTGCTACGGTTTCCAATGAAGCCTACGCGGCTTTGCTACGAGAATTCTCTGTTATCACTGCCCCCCTTAATTGTAAAAAACTAGTATGCCACGACGTACGTCATCACATTGATAAAGTAGGATCTCCTGCTTTCTTCCAGACACATCGACTTGCTCCGGACAAGCTCAAAGTTGCACGTGCAGGACTTGAACACATGCTCGAGTTAGCAATTATTCGCCCATCCGCCAATAACAGGGCTGCTCCACTCCATATGGTGCCCAAGAAATCGAGTGACTGGAGGCCATGCGGAGACTACTCATCTCTGAACACTAAGACAATTGCGGATCGATACCTGTTACTGATCATACAAGATTTCACCACCACTCTGCAGAGGGCCAACATCTTTTCGAAGATTGACCTTGTCCGCGCCTACCACCAAATTCCCTTGGCCGTGTCAGCTATACCCAAGATGGCTACCAAAGCACCATTCGGACTCTTAGAGTTTTCGCGAATGCAGTTTAGTCTCAGGAATGCCGTTCAACCATTTCAACGTTTTATTGATATAGTCACGCGTGGCTTACCCTTCGTCTTCGCGTACGTCGACGACTTGTAGGTGGCCAGTAAATCGGTTGAAGAACATTTACAACACCTTCGTTGTCTGCCACAATGACTATCTGACTACAGCATCATCAGCAACGTCTCGAAAAGCGAGTATGGTGTTTCTAACTTGATCTTTCTGGGATATCACCTAAACACTAGTGGCATCCTCCCACTTTCATCAAAATCGAACCAGTCCAGAGCTTCTGTAGGCACACCACGATCACGAAGCCCCGGCAGTTCTTCGGGATGGTTAACTTTTACCGCCGATTTATCAAGTACTGTGCAGATATAGCGGCGCCTTTGGACTGTCTGCCTACCAGCAAGAAAGAGACGTCCTTGCTCCCGTGGGACGCCACTGCTGAAGACACCTTTATCACAATCAAGGGAGCGCTCGCAAACGCTACCTTTCTTGCCCATCCCGACCCAGCGGCAGCTCTAGCTCTCATGAGTGACGCGTCTAGCACAGCCATGGGAACGGTTCTCCAGCAGTGTGTTCACAACTAGTGCAGCCTTTAGCATTTTTCTCCAAGAAACTCAGCCAAACACAGGCGCGTTACAGCACCTTCGGTCGAGAGGTACTCGGAATTTACTGCGCCATCCGATACTGTCGCCATATCGTCAAAGGTCGACCATTTACAATTCACGGACAATAAGCCATTGACCTATGTGCTGTGCAGAGTCGTCGACGCACAAGACACGAGAACTCCGCCATCTCTTGTTCATATCGGAATTCCCTACCGACATCCGACACGTCAGCTGCCACCAGAATATAACTGCTGTCACTCTCAGCTCAGTGGACGCCGTGACATCTCCTATAACTCCTGCCCCACTCGATGCGCAGACGCTCGCAGCACACCAAGCTAATGATCCCGAGCTCATACCACTGCGCTCATCTAACACACCGCTGCGATTGAATGATATCCTGCTGGATGGCGCCAATTTCGTCGGTGGCACTTCTACAGGCACACCCAGACCCTTTGTCCGTCGCACTATACGTAAGCAGCATTTTGAACGTTGCACCAGCTTGCTCACCCCTACGTTCATCCCTCGTAACGCCTTGTTTCATCGCTCTACGCATGGCCCCGGATGAACGCAGATGTACGTGACTGGGTACGTGTATGTACACCCTGCCAACGGACCAAAGTCCACCGGTACCCTGAACCCCCAGCACGCCATTTTCTTCAGCCTGACCATCATTTCGACATTCTTCACATTGACATTGTCGGACCATTACCCCCGTGTGATGGATTTCACTACCCGCTCACAGCTGTTGACAGATGTACTCGATGCCCAGAAGCGATTCCGCTTCGAGACAGTTCTGCAGCAATGGTCGAGGCAGCATTTGTCACGGCATGGGTTGCCTGCTTCGGATGCCCTACCAAGATCGTGAGTAACAGAGGATAGTAATTCGAGTCTGCCCTCATTCACGAACTCCAGCACTTGCTTGGCACGCATCGTCTTCGCACAGCCGCATATGATCCCCAGACCAGTGGCCTGCTGAAACGCTTCTATCGCAGCTTAAGGCAGCACTGACTACCCATGGCACGCCTTCGCAATGGGTTTAACATCTGCGATTGGTACTTTTGGGTATCCGGTGCGCCTTGAAATCGGTCTTGGGGTGCTCGAGCGCGGAGCTCGTCTACGGAACTCCGCTCCGTCTGCCCAGCGACTTCCTCTCCTCAGAACCACCCTCGGCAGCTCTGTCTACTCACGAATACATGCGCCTTCTTCTGGATCTTTTCTGGGATATTAAACCCTGTCCGGCCTGTGCTCGTCCAGAACGCACCCGTGCATTACATCCGACTTGGCCAATGCAACACACGCTTTCGTGCGCTTTAAACCTATACTGCCTGCTCTGCACCCCGGTTAGCTCGTGCCATTTCCGGTACTGGAGAAACGCGAGTCGATATCTATCGTGGATGTTCACGGCAAACCTGACACATCGCTCTGGAGTGCCTGAAGCCAGCTGACTCGGAGACGACTCCCACAGTCGCATGGCTCAACTCATTTCCGCGTGTCTCCTTTCCCCTCGGTGCGGACACTACTTCAACCCGCAGAGTTTCCTGGCAGTGCTGATCCCGTTCACAGACCATGCTGCTTTCTAGGGGCAGGAGCTATGTAGCGCCACCGACATCCACGGGATTGCACGGTGAAGGAAGAAGAGGTCGGGGCATGACCTCGAGCGGCGTGGCAGCAAGGCTGGTGCGAAGGGTGCAGAAAATAAAGACAAAGTTTGTTGGGTTAAGGCTCCGGCGCTATAAAGACGTGTAGAGTGGTTTTCTTATGTGTGCTCGACACATAAGGAAACACATAAAAATGTTGCTCGACAGGTCATTGCCTCCGCGTCCGATTGCTGCGTTTAAGGAACTGGCAGCAGTCGGGGGGAGTCCTCATGAGCAACGTCTTCGACGGAGTTTATTGGGGATGAGAGGACGGAAATATCCGGCACAGTTCTCGAGGACAATAGCCCTTATGGTCCCGCATAAGACCTCGGCGCCGAATTCCCGTACTTCTCCATAGTCTGGCGGTATGCGGTGACTGTATTGGCAGGTGCTTATTTGAAGAGTCTTCAACTGTCGTCACCTCGGAGAGGAAATCTTCGACGATTTTCGGTGGATTCCTTATCAGTACGACGAAGAGCCCTGCTGCACTCCTTGCATGAGCAGGCGAACCTTCTTCTCGGACATGCCGGCGCGACATGGCGGAAATCTCGCGTCATCTGCTCCATAAAGATCTCGGCCTTGTTATTTGTGAGGTGCATGCGTGTCTCAAGTGGTGATAGCATTATTTCCTTGTGCACGACGCTTGCGAACGTCACCAAGACAGCGAAGTGAAAGATGTTGAAGGTTCAAAGCATAGACTCACGGTACTGAAACCAAGTCGTGGCAGCATCTTCTAGGTAGAAATAAAACTCACGAAGCCTGTCTTTGAGGTCCCACTTGTTGAATGCTACGATACGGTCGTAGGTTTCGAGCCATCTCTCTGGGTCGTCTTATGATGATCCGCTTTATGCAGGCAGTTGTATCTGTTGCTGTGTAAGCGCGCTCGCCAAAGAGCTTGCTGCCGTCATCAGGGGTGTTTTCGTCGTAGCCCGTGTCCTCTTGTCCTTTCCGGGAAGCGGCTGGTATTCTTACGGCAGTCCTCGCTACTTGAGGCTGGCTAGAAGGGCCGAGTTGCAGTCGCCCTGTTGACGGCGTCGGCTTGGCCCTGCCAACGGCTATGTCTGTCAGAACTCATATAGCGTTTAGAAATTCGCCACAAGCACCCCCGGCTCCGCGCATTGATGTGATGTCAGAGGACAATACTGGAGTCTCTTCTGCACTTTACTAGAAGGAAAGACCATGGAATGTCTACAAGAGACATTTACACTGCCATGGCACATACTTCACTGCGAGTAGAGGCAGCACACATCATTTGCATACGTAGGCATCGCGGTCCCCCCTCCCTACCGCCCCCTGAAAAGCACAGCATTATAGGGTTAGCTGCTTCCATAGCACGTACATTTTCAGGGTTTGGCCTTCGTGTCTGTCCTTGATCGGCTGGTAGTTGTGCAGTATAGAGAAATCACATACCGTTGACAACTGCGTCGTACAACCTGCACTATGCCTACGCAAGTACACACCTAGTAAAACGCGGAAAGTTCGAAAAAAGTCTAAATTCTCTGTTAAAAAAAAGAATCATAGCATATCCACGGGGTGAACGATGATGAGTGGGCGAAGCTCCGGAGGGAATCATCGGTAAACCGTGAATCTTCAGTGTAATTCGCCCCGTCGATAATCATGTAAAGACGTGAGAAACACTGTATTCGAACGCTGGGATCTCGCGTTTGAGGGGACGCTAGCGCAAACGCGTTAGAAACGTGCAGTACACTCTAGTAAGGGGCAGAGGCCACAGCGTCTTACGCAGCCCCTTACACAGGCCGGAACGCGCACCGCGTTTGCCGACGCCATCACATGACTGCTGAGAGAGTATAAGGCGGAGGTGCCACAGCGTCTTACACCAGCTTCTTACACGGGCCGTAACGCGCTAGCACAAACGCGTTAGAAACGGACAGTCTTTCGTTAATGTTGGGTATTTATTGTTATCGTGGTGCATGTGTCTATGTGCGCTTCGTGGCGTAGTGGCTAGCGCAGCGCGTTCAGAAGTGAGGGGTCCCTGGTTCGATTCCGCGCTTGGGACACAATTTTCGGAATTTTTCTTTCAAAAAGTAGACTGACACGTACGGCGACAATCCGGGAGACTGAGAGATGCACTCGTTCCCCGCGCACCCAGGCACAGCCCGCGCAGCAGCCAATCGGAGAGCAGCTGCACCGCCAACGCCATCTAGTGTACCTTCACCCAACCGCGATATTGTACGCATGCCTATGGGACAGCGCCCTCTCGGAAACGAGACGAGAAATGGAGATGACGACACAGAATGCGTGCAGCGCCATCTAGTGCATCGTCACGCAACTGCAGTTTGCATGCATCTCAATGGGACAGCGCTATCTATTGTATGCTAACTAAGGGAGACGCTACTGGCTACGCAGGACCGAGAACCGCCCAGGTGATGCCATGAGGAGCTTTGCCCCTAAAAAAATCATGCATATGCCAATAATTGTGGGAATGGGTGTCATGAGAAGTACTCAGGGAGGAAATAACATACCACATAATCTTTGGCATTCAGGCAATGTTACAAGTACGATCAAGGCGTCTGTGGAAGGTGCATGAACCAACATTAAGTGTACTCATAAGTATGCTTCAAAATAAGTTTGATTTGTGGGGTTTAATAGCCCAAAATCAGTCGTGATTATGAGAGACACCGTATTGGAGGGCTCCGGAAATTTCGACCACCTTGGGTTCTTTGACGTGCGCTCCCATCGCACAGCACACAGGCCTCAACATTTCGCCTCCATCGAAGTGCAGCCGCCGCCGCCGGGATTCGATCCCGTGACCTTCGAATCAGCAGCCGAGTGCCATAACCACTAGACCACCGTGGCGCTGCATTCAAAATAGGTTAGCCAGAAACATTGATCCCTGTGGGAGGAACAGTCGTCTCTAACGTACACGGCCGTCCACTTTTAGCGTGAACACGGCTCCCCGTGGCCGCGCTCCGCGCAGCGCCAGCACGGCCGGTGCGGCGGCGCATCGAAGCAAACGCGGCGCAGGCGCACAGGGACCTAGGGGAGGTGCTTCGCGTCGTCTGCTACAGCGCGGGAGCGCGCCTTCGCTGTGAAGCACGTTTCACTGAGCGAAGGCGAGCGAGCGCCCGAGGTAGCGTCGCCAAGAATGCGCGCTTCACTAATTGGAGCATTTTCCGGCTAGTTTTGCCTGCAGATTGTTCACAGCCCGCTTAGTCACGCTTGAACAGGAACGAGCTTCTCAGCATGTAGCCGACTTAGCTGTATTTTTTTTGTTATTGTTAGTGATGAGGGTAAAAGAACAACGTCATTTTTTACGCAGTCTTTATTAGGCCTCGGCTATTTTCTTTTACGGCGACAGCTGTTGGTGCAGTGCATCCAGAGTAACCCATCAGGCACGATTTTCGTGATTTGCATTCTGACATCACGGGTGTAGCGCGCTGTTTCGCGCATCTCTGGATTATATAACCAATTTTGGTAATAGACCTAAGAAAGTGACCGACACCCTGGGCGATTCGATTTGCAGTTTTAAGGGGTCGATTCCCCATCTCCGATATAACTCGCTGGAGATAGTTCTGCAGAAAGAGATCTACTATGTGCCGCCTTTTTTTTTTTTTAAGGGCTCCCTCGTCATGGCTACTTTCCGAAAGTGCGCTGCGGAAATGAAGCAGTCCTGCACTGTTATAGCGTTTATATTGCCGAGGTGCTGTAACAACCGGCAACCGAATAAAAATCTATTTTCGAAAGCTGATCAGATAATGTTCATGCAAGCCGACAGAAATGCTTTCAATCTACAACCTCTGGCGTGTTTCGCTTTCACAAATCCAAAGATTTTTCACTTGTGGGCGACCAGGCACTTGATTGGGCAGCCGTTGGCAGCAGCGTGTCAGCATTGTAAGTTGATAAGAGATGGTCGCGTCGCTTAAGCGAAAAAAATAAGGGAGCGTGGTGATAGGTCGGGCCAGCGCCCATAAGCATTTCTTTTGAAAGGTAAACGGTCTGACCTGACCCATCTGTGTCCGGCCGCGTTGGGGTTTCGAAAATGGCCACTCCGTTCGCCTACCACCGTCAACCGGTGGGCCACCCTTTAGATCATCGTGGCCGCGTTAGCTCTACACACGGGACGGTGACTTCCCCACGACCTCTACAGCATGACTTGTTCGCGGCCAGCGTTCCTTTGCCGATATTCATATTTGGGTTTTACGTACTCAACTAAAAGGGGGCAGGGCCCCTTTCCCTCACTACAAAAAAAGATTATTCATCATACTAAATTTATCTGGCGCTCACCCTTAATGGCGTTTATAACGCCGATGCCATGCATCTCTTTGGGACATGTACCCCAAAATTAACAAGTTATTAAATTTTAGGGAAAATGTGCATATGGCCTCTTGAAAAGGTGAATGAAGTGGAAGCGAATAACGCCTTCCTTACTCGGCGACACGCAATGTAAGCTATAGGAAACACACACTTACATTATAGATTTTCCACTCCTACAACCTGTTCATACTGACAGAAACGGCTTTCGAATGCTGCGTGCATTGATTTCAAAGATAAAAAAAAGAAGAAAGAAATGTCTGCGCCACTTCTTTTACACGAGCCAGCAATGTTACCGAAGAACTGACCGACGATTCCTCCAAATGAGAATGCTACTTCTTGAGTCAGGTACGCATCAGCGCCGCTTGGGCGATTTTACTTAAAGTATGAACACAGAAATGAATAGCATGTTTTATTGGATCCAGAAAGATGCAAATTGGTCGTAAATTACTGCAAATTCAGTTCCTATGCCAGAGAGAGCAGTTTTCTACATCACGTAACGCGATTCACACACTTAGAACCGACACTAACACGCCAATAAGGAAGCCGCTGAGCAACGGAGTTACTGTCGAAATACTCCGTTTTGCCCTCCTTAATGGAAGAACCGATGACAAACATGATAAAATATATATGCACGATCGGAAAATCGCCCTCTGAATTTGTGGTAACTTATGGCGGGTGTCGGTCACTTTCTTAGGTCTATTACCAAAATTGGTTATATAATCCAGAGATGCGCGAAACAGCGCGCTACACCCGTGACGTCAGAATGCAAATCACGAAAATCGTGCCTGATGGGTTACTCTGGATGCACTGCACCAACAGCTGTCGCCGTAAAAGAAAATAGCCGAGGCCTAATAAAGACTGCGTAAAAAATGACGTTGTTCTTTTACCCTCATCACTAACAATAACAAAAAAAAATACAGCTAAGTCGGCTACCTGCTGAGAAGCTCGTTCCTGTTCAAGCGTGACTAAGCAGGCTGTGCACAATCTGCAGACAAAACTAGCCGGAAAATGCTCCAATTAGTGAAGCGCGCATTCTCGCGACGCTACCTCGGGCGCTCGCTCGCCTTCGCTCAGTGAAACGTGCTTCACAGCGAAGGCGCGCTCCCGCGCTGTAGCAGACGACGCGAAGCACCTCCCCTAGGTCCCTGTGCGCCTGCGCCGCGTTTGCTTCGATGCGCCGCCGCACCGGCCGTGCTGGCGCTGCACGGAGCGCGGCCACGGGGAGCCGTGTTCACCCTAAAAGTGGACGGCCGTGTACAACCCAACGCTGAGTTCACGACGAACGAGGGCGAAGACGGGAAAAACTATGCCAGGTGCGTTTGTACAATGTGCTTCGTTTAATTCATGGTGTGACTTATTTGATAATGACGCAGCCTAGTGATTAACACATTGCGAAACCATTCTAGGGACATTTTACACATTCGCCAATATTGCATAAAACACCACACATTCTGCCGTGCCGAATTTTGAATGCTGCGCCACAGGCGTTCAGGTTAAATATACACAATTCCATTTACAGTGGCTGACTAATGGTAGGAAGCGTAAATGCGTGCTTTTGCCTACGATTAGCACGCATTTCGCTATACTATACTGATTGTTTTCCCACCGCACTGCATATTTACACCACTCTCTTCAAATGAGACTGCAGCAGCCTCCCCCGTACAAAGGCCGGGTCCAACCATGCGTTGTTACCGATGCTTCCGCTGTTGCCTTTGGCTCAGTTCTGCAAGATGATGTAGACGAAATAAGCGTACAAACAATTAAATGTGCTTTAGCAACTTTAGACAGCCTATGGGGTGTTAGGGACGTAGGAATCGTACCCGGACCCCAAAGGGGGCAAGTATGCACTGTACCACGAAACCATTGCATTAAATATCAGTTTCGGTTCTCATTTACGTTAAGAGCTCATATAGTAATGAGAGGTACTATACATATATACCTCTTTTATACAAGGGACAATCCTGTGGCTTGACTCGACACCGTAGCAATACGCCTGCTAAAGACGCTTACCATGTGCGCCTCACCGCGCCATGTCGGCACTCCTATATCGGTCATTTTCTCAATAACGCGAGTACCAACGTTACGTGAAGCTTTGAGCTACCTCTTTGCTCCCGCAGTGCTGTGGATGTGGCTGATAAGTCCATGTTATGTGTTCAAGTACACGATTCCCACAAAGACGTCAATCGTGCTTGCCTGAATGCCAAACAGTTCAGCGTAGACAACTTTGTTGCTAACTGCTTCGCATGACATCGAGTGCCACAATGCGTGGGATCCCCCGGATTTCCTGTTGTATAACGTGCATACTGTTGTGCCACATTAACTGCGAAGTGCAGACATTGTACAGCCCTATGCCAATTGGTCGGTGAGCAAATGTGTGCATCTACTATTTTCGGATATTTTATACCAACTACTCACTCTTCCAGCCCCAATGTAATTCCCGAGGTGGGCATTTAGGAAGAATAAATGAGAAAAAGCATCACTTCATGCAATGGAGGTAGGGCACTGAGCTGGTTAGATAAAACTGCAAGTAAAAAACAAAAGAAAGTGGCTTGAACACAGGATGGTCAGGACGTATTTTAAACCGCAGGTGGATCTCTAGATGATTATAGCGTAACTCGTCGCCTAATTTTCTGGTGGTAGCCGAGCCCGGTGTAAGGAGAATTAGCCTCTGAATCAATGGCTCCTAATTAGAACAAGAACAACAGCATTTTGTCTGTTATTATGTCACTGTATTTTTCCAGACTTGCCCGGGTTGTGAGAAACCTTGCGTCTGCCCTGGGTTTCTGGCACGTGCATTCGGGAGCAGAAACTGTAGATAAGATTGTGCATATGTTACGTATTCACGAAAAATAAAAGCTGTGGAAAAAGCTTTTTCCGTTCCCTTGCTTTTGATTGCCATACATTGTTTGCTTCTTAAAGGTCAAAAGCTACCCCTCTAAAGTCCATATTACATGATATGCGTTTCGAGCAGGATGAAAGGGCTTCTATATATATATATATATATATATATATATATATATATATATATATATATATATATATATTCTCAACTAATTACACGCAAAAAGGTAGATGAGAACATACGCGCAATATCAACAATGGTCTCTTCTTCATTGAGCAAATCCATCAATACCATCAGTACATTGTTCAACATATACTGCCATGGAACGTTGATTTGAACGACTTATAACTTGATCTTCACTTGTGATTTCTTTTGTTAATGGCACCGATACACGGTATTCATTTTTGGTTCTTTGAGGCAAGTAATACCCAAAGCTTGAGTTGGCCTCTGAGGTATTCTGGAAGTACGGTCCTTGATTTTTGATAGTATCATACCTTGTCGTGCTATCAAATACAACTTCACTCTTCATATCAAATATATTTAATAGCGGCGCTGTTAGTCGAGGGAGATGACGCAGTGGTTGCTTCCTACGCAAGAGCGGAAAGTGGACTTGGTCTTGAGCTCGACATGTCTTACCTTGGCATATCATGCCCTTGATATATGATGGATTGGATTTATTTCGTACCGACGAATAAATGTCAATAATTTACGAGGAAATTCGAAAAAATAAATTTCCTCGAGTTTGCAGGTACAAGAAAACCCCGTTCTTTTACAAGGAAACTGATATATAGGTGTGTTTCTCGAATTTCGTGAAAACTTGGGACTCTTGCGGAGAAATTGACATTCAAGATACCTATTGAAAGAACCGAACAACAATTCTGTTACAAAGAAATTCCATTACAACCAACTTTTCTGGCATGTCTACCACAGCAAGGGTGGTGCCAAAAGGCAGCCCCTTATATACAGAGCGCAGGTAGGTCACTTGTGGTTAGATGAATACCGCATATATCCTCCAGACGGCGATCGCGCTATCGTGTGCAACTCCTATTAAGAAAGCGTATATCTACAGCTATATATATATATATATATATACACGTGAGAAGTGAGAAGTTCACCAAGGAATGCTTTGCACTGGGAGAATGCAGCAGAAATGTCTGTATCGCATTGTTATCAAGTGCTACAGGTACTTCTTGCTTTAAGGTTCTGGAGAAAGCACAAATTCACGATATAAAAACATATCAACAGTTCTCTTTAACGACAACCAGAAAACAGCATTCTTGTTGATACCACACAGTATACTAAAAGACGCTACACGAAACAATGATTCAAGAGCTGGATGTGACATGGCGTGCTTGAGAGCAAGCTTTGCAAACGGGATCGATATATTTTTCATGCTGATGCATCTCTGTGGTGTGGAATATTGGAGAATTAGAAGTTTGGACTTCATAATATGGCATACTCAATCTTTGTCACATTGTTAGCATAGCCCGTGGCAAATATTGGCCTATTATAGCTACTGGGCTACCGTAGTGGAAAACTACCAAACGTTTCCAAAACCAAGTTGTGACAACGTTTCCATAGCTGGTTTAGACTTGTTCCCCGTGGCAATTCTCTTCCTTTCGCCATTGGACGTTTCTTTATTGATACGAACGATTAATACTGCAGGCGCGACTGCAGTTTATCGACCAATACTGATTGTCGATGCAAACAGCGGTATCCCTGCCTTCTTTTGTCACTTTATGGCATCTCTTGTGGAAGGCCACTATCACGTATCACGTATATAGCTCTGCCTCATCTTGACTCATTTGTATAGATGTGAATTATTTAGGTCTCAAGTCAGGGAACTACATATATTGTGTTAAATTCCTCCCAGATTAAATTTAGTCCTTATTGTTGTTGTTCTTTTCCACATCAAAGAGGTTAGGTGCATTTGTGGCTGTTATGCGTAGTATTGTGCATCTCAAATTGACATGCGTGGGGGATCTGCTGTCACACTTTCTAAAGCTGAGGCACACTAGCGCTCCATATGACAATTGTATGATTTGTAGCTGAAGTCCTTCGCATCCCGGCCTCTTGGGATGATAAACCGCAAAGAGAAAAGAACGAACTTACTTTTACTGTCAGATTGATTGCTTATACTGTAGCGCTGAATAAGAGTAAACTAGCAGACCAGCACAGTTATTTTAACACGAAAATATTTTATGTCGGGGGCAACCACGGATTTAATGCGTCAGTATACATCACTACCGTAACGAATATCATGCAGCAAAATTTAGATAAACAACGACAAAGAAGAAGCGAGCAGAAAAACTTTCACTAACGGGGACGGCATCGAACCCACGAGCGCTGGAATCGCGAGGAAAGGTAAGTGTGTGTCAGATTCTCTATTTTTGTGTGCACTTGGTCCTTTGTGCGGGGAACACCTGCGCTTGTGAGCGCAGCCGCGATGCTGGCGTACACCTCGCCGTTATGCTTTTGTGCTCGCAATGAGTGCAGGTTGTCCTCCCAGAGTCTGATTAGGCTCCATGTGTCTGCTTCCGACCATTGCAGACGCTGCCTTTTCCGTGCCGCGCCGGCTGATTGATTCCCGGAGTTGGCCATAGACGCTCAGACTTGAACCACTTGAATGACGGGCAAACACACCAAACACACGACTGCCGAGCACGCTTTCCTCGCTTGTGCAAAATGGCGCGGCGCGAGACCGAGCGTCACCACGTGATATTTCCGACGCGTTGTAGCTGCTCACGAGAGTATAAAAGGAAATAAACCATTAAAAGAGTTCATTACACCTTCTGCAGGATATGAAATTTGTTTTTACGAAAAGTTTTGGTGACAGAAAAATAAGCATTCGCTCTTTTTTTCCCACCACTTGAAAATTGCTGGCGCCCACTGGTTTCGAGGCTACTCATTCGGAGCCGTAAAAGAGATCGACGAACTCCGTTTACGAAAAAGACCGCTTCAGAAAAGGAGTTCGCTCTGTGCCGTGTGTCTGCTGTCAGGAACTCCTTTTCGGAAAAAGACCGCTTACTTAAAAGACTTTTAGGTGCCCGTGTGACAGGGGTATTATAGCCCTTCATTTAAACTTTCTCCATACCTCTCTCGTTGTGTTTTCTCCTTTGGTTGGGGCCGTGTCGCCACCGAGAATCGGTACAGTGAAATATTGTTATAGCGCCAAAGAACACTTATAGCTCGGCATGGGTAGGGTAGTCTCAGCGTTCTCGCTGAAGCTACCATACCCCCAAAGAGATTTAAAATTAAAAAAAATTTCAAGCCTCCTTGCCTACCCCGAAAGCGTAGCTCGGTGCAGTTCGGTCATTTCACAGTCGTGTTGTACCGATTCCTA
The DNA here is from genome assembly GCA_013339685.2 of Hyalomma asiaticum. Taxonomy (NCBI): domain Eukaryota; kingdom Metazoa; phylum Arthropoda; class Arachnida; order Ixodida; family Ixodidae; genus Hyalomma; species Hyalomma asiaticum. The sequence continues at coordinate 61,869,272 of CM023488.1, forward strand.
TAACAGGGGGATGAGCCATGTTTTTGATACAATCCGTGTTGCCACGCTAATAATACGTTGGCGCTCATAGGCACAAAGGTCACTGGTTAATGACGTGTCCTTATTTTTCGATAAATAGCATACGCTGCCTGTTTACCTCTATGCTGCATAGCCGACGATAAACAGGTTATGCTGCTGCCATACTGCGGCCGACTATGGCAAGAGCATAGCCTGCTACCATACTCGGCCACCGAAACTAGGTGCTTAACCTGGAACCGGAACCATAATGAACTTACTGAGCTACATCCCTTGTCCCCCCTCCTGTGTTGCGAAATTAAGCAGGAGAAAGCAGAGGAAATTATGAGACCTAATACAATACAACGTGAGCAGTCGGTATTTCTCAATCAACAAACTCGCTAGGAGACGCTGCCTGCGCCAACGTTGTCTCTCGCGGGTGAAGGCGCGTTCTCCTTCTTTGCGAGCTGGTAGCGTTCCTCTAAGAAAGAGCGTTTCCATAGCCAACTCGCGCCTTTCGCTCTCTCTCTCTCTCTGTCTCTCTCACACAAGACAGCCGAGGCACGCGCCGGCAAGCACGCGCCGAGGGCGAGCGCGTGCCTGAGTGCCTGAATTCAAGTAAGCTATACTGCTATACCTGCTAGGAGGGACCTGATGTCCTCTCGTGCGTGGTGCTGCTCCGATTCCACGTGACGCAACCATGGACGAGTCGGACACCTTCCAGGACGATCCGAGCCTCTCCCTCGACGAGAGCCTGAAAAGGTTCATGGCCTGGCAGAAGCAGAAGCAGCAAGTGCTAGAGCGCCATGCCGAGTCGGCAACCCAGCTCGCCAACGCTCCTGCGCCTACCGAGCAGCGCATCCCGCGGATGTAGCTGCCACCCCTGCATCGAGCACCGCCGACGCTTCCGCTGTCTTTCCTCTTCCCGCGTCCCCGGATGAAGAGGAGATGGAGTGCACCATAACAAGAAAGCGCCCCCACGAAGCGAGTGACGACGACGGCCCACGGAAGCAAGCCATGAGCGGCGCTACCGTTCCACCGTCGCCCGCAGCCACAACGTGCGTAGCGCACTCGTCTACCACTACAGCCAGCCCCGTCGACGTCGGGGCAGGCCCCCCTAAGGCGGCCGTGTATTTCGTCGGTAGGAAAGCCTGGCGGGCAAGGAAAAAGCGGAAGAGGCAGCCGCGAACGCAGCCCCGCGTCTCCGCGCCCGAAGCAGCTGAGGCCCCGCCACCCACGAGACCTCCTAGCACTCCGGCAGTCCGTCCGCGCCCGAGCCCCCTCCCCGTGCCTGCTGAGGACGACTTCCAAGAGGTCGTCTCCAAAGCTTCACGCCGGCGAGCGAGGGCACTGGTAGCCGCGGCCATTGCGACCGACCCGGCAGCGGTAGCGACCGTGCTCTACCGCCCTTCCTCTCCCGGTGGTTCCTTCGCGGGATCGCCTCGCCTCGCGCTGGCTGCGGCGCTCTCTGTGCGGCCGAGTGTGACGGCGGTGCGTGTCAACCACCGTCGAAACATCGTGGCGGCGGACGCGTCGTCGTCGGTGTACCTGGCGCAGCTCCTCACCATCACGGAGCTCAACGGCATCCCTGTTACCGCCCGGGAAACAACCGATCGTCGCTCCAGCCTCGGCTGCGTCTACGGGGTGGACGGCGACATCACCATCGAGGAGCTGCTTGACGAGATGGACTCGGCCGCACCCGTGCTCTCGGCAACAAGGGAGGGTAGCGCCGTCAAGCTGCGATTCGGAACTTCGGTCCCTCCCGAGTTCGTCAAGCTTCGGGGACTGCGGCTGCGAGTCCGACACGTAAGGCCGCGCCCATTACAGTGCCGGCAATGCGGGCGCCTCGACCACGTTGCCGAGGCATGCCAGCGAGCCGGCGAATGCATCCGCTATGGCCGTCGACATCAGGCCAGCGAGCAGTGCAAACCGCGGTGCGTCAACTGCAGCGGGAGCCACGCCGCCGATAATCCTACTTGCCCCAGGTGGCAGGAGGAAAGGCGCGTGGCAACTCTGCTCGCCTCATCGCCTACCCCGCTCTCGAGACGGGCGGTCAAAGCGGCAGTACGGGAAGAGACCCGCGAGGTGCGCTCTTATGCTGCTGCTTTAAAGGCCAGCCCATCCAAGCAACACCGCGACGACCACGGCAGCCGCCGCCCGGTACCTGCGCCGCGCCGTCGCATCACCATCGCAGCAAGCCCAGCAGCTACAGCGTCGCCTGCTGCTCCACCGACCGCGCCCTCAGCGGATCCACGAGATGCCCTCATCGAGCACCTCCTCGTCACCCTGAGGTCCGTTGCCGAAGAACTTCCGGCTGACAACCCGCGGCGCGGCGTGATCCTTGCGCTTCCGAGCGCGCTGCCCAGTGCTATGCCGAGCGAGTAGCCACACTTGCCGGCGGCGGAAACGCCATCACTTTGGTCCGGCCACTGTCGAACCACCGGCTGCCTTTGCGCGCGGGGGGACGTGCTTCTTCGTGCTGCTGCTGACACACTCTCTTTTCTTTCTACTCCTATACCTTTATGTCCCCTATCCCCTTCCCCTAAGGCGCTTAGCCGTGTCCCCAGTATGGGAGACAGAAATTAGCGCCTTTTTCCTTTCCTTTATAATCTCTACCACCACCACCTGCTATACCTGCAATTGTTAGCGTCCGCCGCGGTGGTGTAGTGGTTACGGTACTCGGCTGCCACCCGAAATACGCGGGTTCGATCCCAGCCGCGGCGGTCGCATTTTCGATGGAGGCGAAAATGCCAGAGGCGCGTGTACTGTGCGTTGTCAGTGCACGTTAAAGAACCCCAGGTGGTCTAAATTTCCGGAGCCCTCCACTACGGCCTTTCTCTCCTCTCTATCTCTTTCACTCCCTTTCCCCCACCCCACGGACGCTTAGCCGTGCTCCCTACATGGGCTGCAGAAATTAGCGTCCTTTCCTAACCGAACCACAATCACCATCATCATTGTTAGCGGTCCGTCGGGATCGTTTTAAATGCGAAGCATTTCTTAGCGAACTTCGGCGAGTTTGAGCGTATCTATCTATCTATCCGCCTACGATTTTGTGCTCTCCTGGCCGTATCGCTAATCGGGTGTTTACGAAAATCGGTATGCCACATCATGACTACATGAGGAACATAAATAACAGGTCATAACATGAAAATCATGATATGCATATCATGAGCGGCATCATTTACATGCCACGGTCTTAATGCTCTCCTGGCCGTTTCGCTAATGGGATGTATGCGAAAATTGGTATGGCACAACATGACTGCCTAACGAACATAAATGGCAGGTCATAACATGAAAATCATGACATGCGTGTCATGAGCGGCATGATTTACATGTCAGTCTTGATGCTCTCCTGGTCGTCTCGTTAATGGGATGTATACAAAAATTGGTATGCCACAATATGACTGCATGGCGAACATAAATGAAAGGCCATGACATGAAAATCATGATGTGCATGTCATGGTCGACATGATTTACATGCCACGCGTTTCGTTAATGGGATGTATACGAATATTGACATGCCACAAGATGACTGCATCGCGAACCTAAATGACAGGTCATAACATGAAAATGATGACATGCATGTCATGAGCGACATGATTTACATGCCACGGTCTTGGTGCTCTCTTGGCCGTTTCGTTAGTGGGATGTGTAGGAAAATTGGTATGCAACAATATGACTGCATGACGAACATAAATGACAGGTCGTAACATGAAAAGCATGATGTTCATGTCATGGTCGACATGATTTACATGCCACGCGTTTCGTTAACGGGATGTATACGAATGTTGGCATGCCACAGGATGACTGCATCACGAACGTAAATGACAGGTCATAACATGAAAATGATGACATGCATGTCATGAGCGACATGATTTACATGCCACGGTCTTGGTGCTCTCTTGGCCGTTTCGTTAGTGGGATGTGTAGGAAAATTGGTATGCAACAATATGACTGCATGACGAACATAAATGTCAGGTCATAACATGAAAAGCATGACATGCATGTCATGGGCGGCATGATTTACGTGCCAGGCGTTTCGTTAATGGGATGTATGCCAAAATTGCTATGGCACAACACGACAGCATGAAGAACGTAAATGACAGGTCATAACATTAGAATCATGACACGCGTGTCATGACCGGCATGATATGCATGCCATGGTACTGCGCTATACTGTCATTTCGTTAATGGGATGGCTCCGTCTACTGACCAGAGGGCGCTACGTAACTCTCGTCGGACGGCTCAGTATGGCTGACACTGGCCGTTTGGGTCGCACGTATGAGACGCGCGCGCACGATGGAAACCGAGGCGACAGCGACGCGCGCGTTTCTTCGCTGCTTTCCGGGCGTGCTGCGAACCACACGAACGCTCGTGGTGTCGCCCTTTCGAACAGTTTGCCGCAGGTTCGGAGCGCGCGTCTCAAAGAACATAAAACGAAAGAAGGTGGGACGGACGGTCGCTGCTGCTATAGAGTTGGAGGGGCGCATCGTGCTCGCATATTTTCCTGTCACAGTCTGCCCAATTTTGCTTCTTGTCTCCGCCAGGCAGTGCATTCTGGCGCTGATGTCGCACATGGAAAACTCGACTGCACGGAACCTATAGGAAAATTGGTTTGGCATGACATGACTGCATGACGATCATAAATGACAGGTCATAACAATAAAATCGTGACACGCATGTCATTAGCGGCATGATCTACATGCCACTCGTTCCCTCGTTTTCACCACTTAACCACTCGTTTTCACCACTTTCACCACTCGTTTCACCACTTAAGCAATTTAAAGGCAACCTTAGCTGAACGAAATCACCCGCACGACGCTCTCAACAGGGCATACAATGACGCGCTTAAACTAGATAGGACACCAGCACTAGAAAAAAGAGCCCCTAAAGCGCAGGCCAACCAGCCGCTAGCATTCATAACGAAATACTCCAATGCGCTTCCAAACATAAATAATATTCTTCGGAAATACTATCCAATACTAACAAGCAACGATAGCCTTAGAAAAGTGTTTCCGGAAATACCAAGAGTCACCTACCGCCGTAATAGAAACTTTGAGGACCTGCTAGTACATGCCAAAGTATACCCTCAGCGCACCGCCTGCGTAATAACTTGCTCCCGTCCCAGATGTAAGATTTGCAAGCATATTCAAAATGATCTTAAAAGCACGGGAAGTGACTATGTCCATCATATAAAATCAAGTTGCACTTGCACTAGTTCGAACGTTATTTACACGTTGGAATGTTCACTCTGTCACAAGCAGTACGTCGGCGAAACTGGTCAACCAATTAATGTTAGATTAAACGGGCACCGCGTGGACACCGCGAATAACCTGCCGAAGGCAGTGGCGCAGCATTTTAATATGACAGATCATAATTTCGATGAACTGAAACTCTACATACTCCAAGGAAACTTCCGCTCGCCCAGGGACAGAAAATACAGGGAATCCTACCTCATATACAGGTTCAATACTCTCCAACCTACAGGCATAAACCTTTCAAAGGGAACTCTTGAGTCCATTAGACACGGTAGAGTGTTAACAAAGACGACAAAAGGTTGAGGTATGCACAAGCTAACAATGTTTCTCCCAGAAAGTCTAGTTTCAGGTGCTGAGCTCCCATCCAGTTCCAGGAGAACAATGACGTTAAACAGCGTAGTTACTTTTTTTAGCCCGAAGCTTTCTGTGAAACGCATTGTTGGTGCGGGGCAGGTGGTATGGGGTGGAGGCGGGGACACATGTCATAGGAGTAACTTCTGTTCCGAGCCTGTGTTCCTTTTTCCACCCTGCTTTCTAGCCCTGTGCACACAATGCATTTGCAAGATATGTACAAAGAGCGGATTCTCCGGAAGCTTTCGCTCTTACCATTTATATTAGTCACGCTAACACCTGTCACCCAAATACCCCTGCACCCACCCCCCCTTTTTTTCTTTTGTTTGTGTGTGTTCGCACGTGCTGCTCTTCTCCTCCTCTCTTTCTGAGGACGGGGGAGAGTGTGCAAAGGCGTACATAAACGAACGCTGGAGAAGGCAGTTGCCGCCCTGACGAAGACAAGTCCGCTTCTCGAAACGTTGGCTCCCGCGACATTCCCTGTTTTAAATCGTACCTTGCGATTTGTTCATCGATTCGTTTCCCTAAAGGGATATATACCAAAATTGCTATAGCACAACACGACTCCATGACGAACGTAAATGACAAGTGATGACATTAGAATCATGACATGCGTGTATGAGCGGCATGGTTTACATGCCACAGTCTTGGTGCTCCTGTGGTCGTTTCGTTACCTTCATATGTACCAAACTCGGTATAGCGAGACAACAATGCAAATCCATTTTACGTTCCTTATGCGTGCTTCGCATTTCCTTGATTCCCACTGCACATGGGATCTGTCAATTTTTTTATTACAACGACGGACACGACAGAAGCCTTGGCTGGTAGAGGCACAAAGCTTCGCTTTAAAAAGCACCGCCCAAGCATTCCGTACAAATGGTTAACCAGCGAAGCTGAAATGTGCGGCCCCGAAGCCAAAGTGCCGCTGGAGAAACTCTCGCCGAAAGCGGGCGTTCGCCGGGCCCGCAATGATCACGTCGACGCTGTTCTGCCCGCAACGCCGCTTCTTCGGCGCGCCGTTGTTGCAAGCGTTTGACATCGCGAGCTAACTCGGCGGCGTGGTTTCCAGGATCCGCAAGCCACCGGCGCTCGCATTCCCGTTCGCGATTTAGCGCAGCTCGGAAGGCTGCCGGATCGACGGTACGGAATTGCTGCCGGCACTCCGCCTCGCGGGCCTGTTCTTGTGCCCGGACTGCAGCATCGGCCCAGTGAATGTGAGGTCTCTCACGTTTCCACTGTCGGCGCTCCTCTAAAGTTGTCCGCTGTTCGGGAGTTCGTAGGATCCGTGGCTTACCCATGTGGAAGCTCTCAATCGAAAGTGATGTGTGCGTGCTCGGCGCCACGGCTGCGACGGGATGGACGACGTCACTCACGGCCCAGCCAATGGTGCGCGAGCTTGCGTACGACGCTCAGAACGACGTAACTGATAACACAGCTAATGGAGACCGCTCGTGACACAGATACCTAGCGGTATTTCGTTTCTCCTAGCCGTATACAGCTTTCGCTGTAAAAGCAATTTATATGGTAAATACTTACTAATATGAATGCTGTGCTGCTGACTTTTGTGAGCGCGACTGGGCGAATATTTCAACGACTTGAATATTCTTCGAATAATAAGCTTATAATACTCTGTTTTAAACGATGTGTTCTAAATTCTCGAATAATCGAAGAGATTGGAATATTGGGAAAGACTGATTTATGCCTGTCAATGTTCTTATCAAAAATGATTCATCTTCCACGCTTACACTTCGTACAGGAACACTGTCATACCTATGGAAGCAAGCATGAGTATGCGCGGAGATGATAGGGAGGCTCAGATCGAGCACCGAAGAGCGCACGACTTGTCGACGCGAACATGTGCAACAAGATATGGTGTGTTTGGTAGCGCAGTTTGTGCTAATGTAGCGTACGGGTGTACTACACGCTTCTAGGGCCGAAAGAAAATGTTCGTGCTGATATTCCTAGGCGCCTGACTGTGCAATCCCTGTTAGGCGTGTAATGCGGCGGGCTGACGTGCTGAGAAAGTGATAATCATTGAAGATGACTTTCAAGAATTATCTTAGCTTCCTTGATGACTTGGTATTTCATTATTACATATAAGATCTGATAAAGTAAACGAGACGAGGTCTACCACGTATAACGCTGTGGTATATCTTGCGTTAATGGCTATTAGAGTATTTCCTTAGCAACATTATATGGCAAATAAAAGCAATGTCTCGTGCCACATCTCTGCTTTTAATTCTATTTGAAGCATTTTATATTCCCGCACAAGCAATTAAGGTACCCAGTCACTTGTGCTCAATAATAAACAGGTGAACTACCGCAAAGTCTTGCAAATTGCCTTGCAGACTTTCCAGGGCGATTGGTGTCTGCATCCTAATACGTGCCCTACCGTAGCACTTGTGGGCCTAGGAGGTACCAATTGTTGGTGAATACATGTATATATATATAGAGAGAGAGCATTGGTACACATAGATACAGGAAATACAAGGATACAGCATTATAGATACAAACTTCCGTTTCCAGGTGTGTCAGTAACCTACAATTGCTCTTCACTCAAGGGAACTGACTTCTTTTCGCATTTAAAATATTATGGACGTTAAGTACACACCTCTTCCTCATCAATACTTTGCCATCATCATCTTGTGGTGATTTAACATCATAAGTGTCACCGATCCATAGGTATGAGTCCAGGAAACGCAATCACAGTTAAAGATTCCTAGAGCCCACGCAGCAGTTATCCGAAATTCACCACGCGAAACACCACGTGTAACTAGCAAAAACAAGAGCGGCGGTTCAAAGACGATTTCAGAGCGAACAGCAACAACAAGAAACTAAGTATATTCTCACTGAAGATGCAGTTACCCAACCTTGCACTAACGTGACTCTTCACAATAGAAACATAGATGAGTTACAACTTAACACGGAGATGACTAACAAGAAAGACACAAGTTCGTGCATTACAAAAGAGAATAACACACAAAAAGAGTCGATTTCACCAGTACCACTCCAAGTGTCTTCTCAACGTTAGTTTTCCAGGTCGACTTTGACTGTTGTTCCGCGGAGCAGCATCATTACGTTAAGTTTACTGCGAAATTACATCGCACTGATTACCGACGGCTGACGAACACGTTATGAGTACAGTTTCTAACGCAATGCCGTGCTCCTGAACGAAGTTAGCGCTATTTTGTGACATTCAGTACCTCTTGGTCACCATCATCGTGTGTGTGCGCCTTTTGCTGTTTCGATGCAGGGTACTAGGACTGAATAAATGTTGTTCGAAACAAGACGTCGTACGTGGCAGAGGTGACTCTTCGACGGTCAGTCCTCTGTCCGGTCAGTCAGCCCTCTAGGGCTTCTCTCAGGCCGACTTTTTCGCAAGCTGAGGGCCCCTCACCCTCTACTTTATGAGCTACCGCTTTTTAGACAGTGAATGCCTCACCTTAAATCATCAGTAGCCAGCAGCGTGACCCCCGTATCTTTGGTATCTTTAGTGTTCATGGAGAAGATGTGGAGGATTGGCTAAGAAACTCCGCTAATTATTGACTCGACCCTCCCAAGCTCCACCATGTCACCTTCCACCTCTCGAGCATGGCGAAGATGTGGTTCTGCAATCACGAGATAGACTATAACGACTTTCCTGCCCTTAATCACCAGTATCACAAAGAATTGTTGCTGCATCGGTTTTTTTTTTCAACCATCAAAAATAACGTCGATGATCGTAAGCAATAGCCAGGCGAGCCTTAGACATCATACACCAAGGATATTCTTGCACGTGGGCTCCTAGTGAGTGTATCTACATCAGGGTTGGAGAAAGTACGTCACTTCACCGAAGGCAGCAGAGCAGTCGCATTCAATGCAATAGCTATCAAAAACCACGTTAGAGCCACTGACATCGTGACAACGTGCCAGCGCCTGGACAAACCTGTGCCTTTTCGTCTTCCGTCGGACGTCAGGGAATATTCTTCTACAGTTTACCCACATTTGCGTATCATGATAAGGGCGATGATACACAAATAATTATGATAAATGGGGAATACATCTCGTTGGTTCGCTAGTCAGCTTTGTCAAACGTTCTCGTGCGAACTGATGGGTGAAGTATTGGCGTCCTTGACCTGCGTCGCCAATGTGCAACCCCCTGTTTCTTTTCAAGTACCAACTTATGCGCAAGTCGGTGCCGTGCGACCGGGTAACATCAGCTCAATGGTGCCTCTAACAATGTTCGCGACCGTTGTTGTTACGTCCCCAACGGCCATTCGTGAACGCTGCCTCAGCCTCCATCGCCTCATCTGATCGCACTGGCTCCCTGTGCACCGAGTGTGCTGTACTGCGCCTTTCTTTGGGCGTACTTCACATCCCACGTGCTACTGTTGTGGCTACCGCGGCCATATATCACATTTCAGCAGTCTTAGAGAGGAAGAGTGTCGGGGATATTACATGCCTGAATGCTGATTTTCAAGTGGCGCACATTCTCAGAGCCGCCGCTTCTCTACTCCTCCGAGCAATTCTCCACCTTCGCCCACATCGCCTAACGAACGACGCATGTACCGTTTGGCTAGACGCCGCTCCCCTTATCCGTTCCACGCGACCACTGCGGCCCGTGTCCCTCACCCCTAACTTTCTTCCACTAACTTAGCGATGCATTTCCAGGAAACACTACTTACGTAAATAAGACTTAAATTCCTCCACGACAGTCAGCGAATGCTCTCTGAGTCTTCTGTACATTGTCAACATTTGCGGTGATTGTTCTTCATCTTCAGTGGCTCATGACAATTATCATCTTTTTGGATTCGCTGGCTCGATGCCAAGCACTAGATCCGGAGCAACGTCGTTGCCGCAAAAAAGATATATTATCGATGCTCGAACTCGGCTATCGGCAGTAATTTAAGGACATAAGGACCAAATTCGCGATATAAAAAATTTCAAAACTGTGATCTACACGCACGAAGAGTAAATCTTACAAATAAATTTGTACATAAGGGCAAGGACTAAGAAGGCCATGGAGGACACTCCTAAGCTTTCAAAGTGGATATTCGAGTGCGCCCTGGCTCCATCTCCAAGGTAATGTGGGCACCCATGAATAAAATTCATATTGTCACGTGGTCGTGACATTCGCAGCACTCGAGACGAAGCACGCAGGACCCAAGGTGACGTCAGGCGAACTGTTTATTGGGCGAACTTGTGCCCAGCAAAACAAGGCCAATCACAATTCCCAGGAACATGCAGCGTGAACAGTTGTCGTTCGACGGAAAGACGGACAAGCGGCGCAGTGCGTCGGCTTTTATATACATGGATTAACGCGTTTTCGCATTATGTCTGGAATTCCAGGAATTACTCAACTGTGCGCGTCAGCATGCAAAGTTTCAGGAATTGTTGACATGCTTCCAGAAGTGACATGCAAGATAAATGCGGCCTGCGTTGGCATAACAGAAAGTGATAACTGCGCTTGCCGCAAACACTCAAAGAGAGCGCGCGATTCATAGGAAGGTGATAACAGCGTTCACGAGAACAACTGCAGGTGTCACTACCCCTTCCGAAAAGCATCGTCCCGATGCTAAAACAGAACATTCAAGTTAGAGTACATGCAATAAATTAACAATATGCCACTCTTAATCAGCGCGCGTAATATGGTTTCAGTCACACCACATGTACAACTTCGTGTCGTGCACGGCGCGCTGGGATGACGTTAAGCCATCGGGCACGACCTCATAGTCCAGTTGACCACAACGTCGGAGTACCTTGTTGGGTCCAAAGTAGCACCGTAACAGCTTCTCACACAATCCCCGTCGTCGCATCGGCGTCCAGACCCAGACAATGTCGCCGGGTTGGTATTCGGTGTGGCATCGTCGAAGGTTGTAGTGGCGCCTATCGACTGTCTGCTGGCTCTTGATACGCAGGCGGGCTTGCTGTCGAGCTTCTTCGGCGCGCTCCAGGTAGCTGGCGACGTGGAGGTCTTCGTCGGTGCCGACTGGTAGCATCCCAGGCAGCACACAACGTAGGGCCGATATTGGTGTCATGGCGGCAAAGGTCGGCCCATCCACGGCCTAACGTTGCCGATAGCAAGCCAGTATCGGCTAAGCCGCCGTCAATGTCTGGCAATGTCGGGCTACTATAATCGCTGCCCCGTCGATATCGGCCGGCCGTCCACTGTAATCGGCAACATGCGGCCGCATATGCCGCGTTACTGCCGACATCGGCCTAGGCGATGGCTTTCAACGGCAACTATGGCGCCGATTTTGCCTTTCTACAGACAATATGGGCTGGCCGACGCCATTTGTCGGCAACACTGTGCCAAGTATGCCACCTTAGAGCCTCCGTCGGCTGAGCCGATAACTTTCTCCGGCAAATATGGCGCCGATTTTGCCGCTCATCAGCATCGCCTGAGGAATGGCGAATTTGGCGCGATATTTGCCTAGAAAGATTATTTCACAGGAAACATTGAGTCATTTCTGCCGTCCTGGAGGCAACGTCGACTACGCCGCAGCCTTTCATTGTTGATATCGGCCGGGCCTCTTTGGAAGCCTGCTGTACATAACAATTGAGATCCGATCGAGACAAGAATGACCGAAATTCACTTGAGAGATTCGACGTAAGAATCAGACGTTGAGCTTCATATATTCATGTATACGCGTTTCAGTGCCGGAACATAGCGCACGTGTGCTTTGAACAGCATATATGACATTCTGTTCCCGCGCTTTCTTTTTCATAAACAGGGCACACCAAAAACATGCATATAAACTATTGATATATACATCTATAGGCTGTTTTGCGGGAACTTTCCGAAACAGGCTGGCGCGGCAGTTAGCATTAGCCAGAACGATCGACAAGCATGGTGGAAAATTATCTGACAGTGCATGTCAGAAAATTTAAATTCATAGAAATTGAACTAGTTCGTGCATACATCGATGGGCATAACCAGCACTCATATGTTCAAACAAAAATAAACAGTTGCAAGCGGCGCTATACTACTGACAGTTAGCAACCTATGGCAACCTATGGAAGGAAAAGGCATACGGAGGTAAGAGCGCAATAGCGAGTGGACAAAAAAAGGTCTAGCGCAGACTTTATGGTGCGCTGAAGCGGAGATAAACTCGCCACCGGCGTTATACTACTGACATTTAGCAACCTATGCAAAAGAACGGTATACGGAGCTAACAGCGCGACAGCGAGGAGACAATACTGATCTAGTGCTAACTCTATATTGAGAGGACCATGAAATACATAGATCCCTTTGTATTGCAAATTCAAATGAAGTGCTCTTGTCAAGACCACGACATTTGCGAAAAAAGCAAAAACGAAAAATTCCAAGCAGTCATATGGCAAGCATTTTCCATCTCAAAGGTGGCAAACAAATGCACACACCTATAATTGATATAGAGAGAGCTTTTCTGGTGACTTCTACTAGAGTGTATGTGATCGCAGAGTGTTCTTATGCAGGCGATCTGCGTATCTTATGTTATATAAAAACAGCAAGCATGCACTGAAAAAAAATCAGTTGAAAATCAAAGCTCTCTTCTGTTCCCTAGTTTCTTCATACGGTTGAGCAGGGTTACAGCATAAACCAGCCGTCCTAAGTCAAGCTGATATTGAGCACGTGCCCCTCCACTACATTTCATCAGTGCGTTCGCGAAACTAGTGCATTCCTTTCAAAAACAGCTCCAGTACACCGCAACGCATGTATCGCAGCTCGCATAAGCTCAGCAACAGAAAGTAATTGTCTACTGGTCCGGGTAAACTTATACCTCCCTTTTGCACCTCCATGCTCTCTACTACCACAGATACAATAGGCTAATCATTCCTTAATATGTCCATGCCATTGCGTATAATTCATGCTTTTTTTGCTTTTTTGTGTAACGTCCGTTTGTGCGTTCTTTCCATACATATCGAATTCGTTTACACATCGGCCATCGGTTACGTTGTACTGGTTAGATGAGCAGAATATATCGAGCTTGAGTGCATGCTCTGTGCAGTGTGTCGGATTTATCACTGACGTTCGTATGAGACTATGGCGTTGATATAAGCACACATGGGCGTATTCTGATATTAACAACTAATTTATTTATAACCAATAAGGGCAAGAGAAGGGCGCGTAGAGACAGAGTCATTGCAGTATTTCTTGTCGTGCGGAAAGGCAGCACGTGCATGTCTTTCGTGCGCTGAAGAAAATGGCAGAAATTCAAGCAGAATGGCGGCGCCGTGCGTCCTCGCTACGTTTGTTGTGTGCAGTGCAGCATTTCGCTCGCGTTTTTAGCTAGAGTGGGTGGTTCAGCCTCTACGAAATCCTGTGTTACAAGTAGCTGGCAAGAGAACACATGCATACCAGCATACTGCATAGGCTGCACTGAGCTGCACTTAACAAATGCAGTCCCGGCGGGTGTCCCCGCCATTGTACAAAAATGTTTGCCCAGCAGAAATGCTGTCTTCCACGTTTTGAGACAACTACAAAAAAACAGAAAGCAAGAAAAACGAGCGTGCTCTGCCGAGGAGCAACCTAGCACATGCTAAGCCAGCAGCAACTAAACATAAAAAAAGTGTGTGGGGAGGGGGGCGCGCCTCCCCTTCCGAACTGACCACCATTGTCCCGGCCACCTCCGTGAACATCCATTGTGCTCATCTGCAGTTTGCAAAGAATGTGGTTCTGAACCTGCTTTTGCTGGCGTTCACTACCTTGGGAGGAGGAAACCACGAGGAACTGTCTCCGCGCTCTCTCGTCGCGGCTGCATTGCTACCAACGTGCAAGGTGTAAGAACGAGTTTCAACGGCTGCACGCAGTCTGTCTACGCGTATATCGTTTATCATGTACCACATTTATCGATCATTCAAGTTGATTGCGCGATTCCTTGGCGAGTGTACCTCCTAAGACAATGCCCATCCCAACTGTGACATCGGTTGAATATGAACACAAGCCTGTGCCTTTTGGCGAGACTACAGTGTCGTCGCCGAATTTGTATTGCGGACTCACAGCTGTAGAGTGCAGAGCGGATGCCAAAATTCGGTAAGTTGCTGGCCAGTTTTCAAAATGGGACGTGGCACATATTGTTGTGATGTTAAAGCACCGGTTCCACTTTATATATTATTTGTGTCGTGAGGTGCGTAGGCTCTTTATTTTCGAATAAAGAGCCTACGTACATTGTCGCAAAGGAGTTTTACTTCACGTAGTTATTCCTGTGCTTGTATCAAACACCCTTTGTGTGGTGACTTGCAGTTCTCGTAACATTATCTTTTCTTGCCCGTATTTTTAAAGGTGACGTGATACCGAACACGCGCTCCTTGGTGCAGGACACGTGCGGCAGTTCGGCACGCGATGGCAATTTTAAAGTAGCCTTGAAGAGATGTTCCCTCTCTCATATCTGCTTATAATGCACCTTGCACCTATCATTTGAGGACATTTTTTGCCTAACGACCCCATCCCTGGGGTGTGTCGTGGTAGCTCACGTCTACATGTTTTCCTTTCCGATGTATGCCAAACATATTAAATTTATTATAATGCAAAATGCACCTATTTCAAGTAATGTGCCGCTTTTAAAGTTGCTTTGCAACAGAACCTTTACTCACGTTTTTTTCCCCTTGGGTATCTAAAGCGACACGACACCAAGATCTGGGGGTTGGATATTGAACATAGATTCTTTATATTTAAAAGGACAACTTTGTTTTGTTATTTTCTAAAGTAGTGCCCGATTATGAATGTTTCTGACATTTCTTGAATTTCCACGTTTGTTCATGAGTCGCACATCAGTTGCATGCAATTATAGTATAGTGCTGATGTGCTCCACAGCTGTGCTAACTTTTCACGCCTTTTCCCGCAGGTTCCACCCTTGCCGAAGCTTTTCCACTATGACGGTGCAACACGAGAATAGCATATTATCAATGCAGAGTTAACAAAATAAACGAAATAGTGCTTTTCCCTATAAACCTCTCTGGTTGTGTTATTTGTTTTGTTTAGAACGCATTAATAGAAAGTACAGAGCATCCGGTTAGCCCCACTTATTACTGTGTTAATAAAGCTTTCGAGTATGCATGAGAGGAACATTTACACAAACTACTGTTGGTCCTTCGAAAATGCCTTCATAGCCCTTCGAAAATATGAAAACAAAAAATAAAATTATCGCAATCCAAACGGCGCGACACACGTGGGGTAAACTACAAACACCATAGTGGCTGTGAACGGTCGCGCAAGGGGTTTCCCGATGTCGGCGGGGCCGACAACACGCCAAAAAGCCTGAATGCCCGCAACATCGGCCAATGCTACCTAGCCAAGTCCGACCCATTCTGGCTGGCCAAATTTGACCCATTCTGGCTGGCCGAATTTCGCCCACGCTGGCTGGCCAAATTTCACCCACTCTGGCTGGCCAAGTTCGACCCATGGTGGCTTCGCCACAGTGGCGCCATTCTGGCTGGTCATCATCGGGCAGATGTGGGTGAAAGTAGAGCGAGCGCGATTTGCCGACTTAGGCCCGATATCGCTGCCGACTTTGGCCGACTTCACGCCTACATAAGTCCTGTGTTGGCGTGCTGCCTGGGATGGCATCAATCATCGTTGTTGGGCTCTGTCCGTAGACAAGCCTGTATGGAGCAAGCTGCGTCGTTTCTTGCACGGCCGTGTTGCACGCGAAGGTCACACACGGATGTATGACGTCCCACGTCTTGTGTTCGAC